>VDFB02257757.1:102841-391337 GCA_007258455.2 Sequoia sempervirens | reverse complement strand
TATTTCATACTACAACTTTCATTCTTGTCCATTGATTGATATATCTTATTCACTTTTAATCTCAACCCTTCATTCCAAATTGTCTTTCTATAAAAGACACCTATCATTGTCATTTCAAGAAACCTAGTTTATGCTCAAGTACATGTTGCTAAGAAGACAACTACAATCTTCAATATTTTGCTTTCATTGTCATTAGGCTATTGTTGCATACTCAAATCTGAGGGCAATCAATCACATCAAGAAAAATGGAGAAAGACAATGGAGGTGAATCAACCATGGCATATGTAATATTGCTTCATTCTTTAAGTTTCTATGTTGGATTGTGCTTCATTGTTGGTTTATGGATCTATGGTTTTAGTTTTGATGTTCTATTACCTTAACCTGAATTTTACCCTATTCTACAACCATAATCAACTATGAGAACTAAGTGTATAAAAGGTACAATCAGTATCACATACAATCAACCATGTAGGCCCTAGATGTCCTCTAGTTACTCCTAACCGACTTCCAACTATCATGCAATCCAAAGAGTACAATGAATTAATAATATGTACAATTCTAGCATCACTTTGGCTAAAGATTTCAACTATACTATATTTTGATTATACAAAAATATGGTTCATCTATTCACGACATTGATATCAGTTGCTTGAAACATTAAAATAATCAAAAAATAAATTTAAAAGCATAAGCTACAATTTTGAATACAAGTTCTAGAAATAGCATATTTTTTCTCATATTGATAGTATACCTTGCTATTAAGTGAGAATCATAATAGCACATTATTTAAATACCATCTACTTGTTGTTTCAAACAAATAATTTCATATAATGTAACCATATGAGGATTGTATGTATTCTTATACAAGGTTGTCGATGAGGTTTCTATTCACTTAACAAAAGGATAATCAAGTATAAATTCAAGCTACAATCTTTCTTTTTCAGAGGTATAATGTATAATAATCATGTATAATATTTTTTTGAAGAGTTATTGTAGTCATTTCAATACATATCACGTCTAGTTTAATGACCATTCAACACATATATTTACTACAATGCTAATTCAAACCAATTTTTGCAAACATGCTCAATTGATAGTTGAGTATAATTTGTTTTGATTAAAGGGAAAAATAGGTTTTGAAGGGACCCAAAACCCTTTACAACCGAGGATACAAAATGCTACCAAGAAAAATATTCAAAAGGCCACCAACAACAACCCAACAACCAAAAAATACTAACGGATGGGTGATGAACTACAAGTAAGACAAAAGACCACCATCAACACCCAACAACAACAAAACAACAAAACAACCTAAAAGAAACAAACCCCCAACGGGAAATAAAAAGCAAGAAAGAAAATACCACACACTAATCAAGCCACCCAGAGTATTGGCGACCTCAATTTGTCGATTTCTGTGCCTCTCGACCATGTCCAACAGCTCTTTCTTCTCAACATCAAAAGTTTTCTTCCACTCAGCCAACCCTCTACCAATAGGACCTTTGTCGTCATCCTTAGCAACTTTTTTTCCCTTTCCCACATGCTCTTTCTCCATCAGCTCGGAGAAGTAAACTTGATCCTCCCCGAGCTTGCTAATTTTCCTGAAAAGGAATTCTAGGGAGTCCGCACTATTCTTGACAGAGATATAACATGTCTGCATTAACTTCTTGATGTCCATATTAATGCCTAAACCTTGTCTTCCATAGCCACCAATATTTCATCATATAGAGACTTAAAATCATGATAAGAACCTTCAAGGTCCACCATTCTATCTATAAGAATGTCTGAAACAAATCCTTTTTTAACATTCTTCATATTCTCCTTTAAGCCTCTAATTTTAATATTGATTTTATTGAACTCCTAAAGAGTCCATTTAGCCAATTTAAAGGTACCAGTGGCCCCAACCCTAGCCATATCTAGTAAATCAAACATGGAAGTAGCATCATCGTCAAGGTAAGAAAAGTCCTCAAAAAGAGGATGTACTTTCAAAGTCTCTTATTTGGCTTTACTCTTCTTTGCATTCTCCTCATCCAAACCCCTAATTTCCTTGTCCTGCTCCTCCTTGGGAAAGTCCTGAATGGGAGAATCAGCCATCGTCTTTTCACCAACTTCCTTTTCCTCACTAGCCACATTTGGGTCCTTGGTCGGAACCTCAGAAGCCTTGTTCTTTAAATTGGCAATTCTTTTAAATAGCCTCCTCGATTTATCAACCAAACCCTCAGCATTACCCTATGTCCCCACCTCCAAACCACCACCAACAACTTTACCAACAATCACCTCTGTAAAGGTGGGAGAAGAATCACCCAACCTCACCTCTGTGTCCTCACTCTCAGAAAGGGCTAGCCTCTTAAGCAACCTATTACACTTAGCACCAGCCACCTTCCTCTTCTTCGAAGACGTAGTTGCTACTATAGGAAAATCATCCTCCTCATCCTCATTCCTTTCCTCCTCCTCCGAAGGGGACTCCGAACCCGACGACCCAAACATATCACTAACAACTTTTTCCTTTCCCTTAATGGTTGGAGCTAGAATAAGAGCCTTGACGTGCTCCATAATAAGTAAGATAAGCCCTTCATGGAGGACAGGGGCCCTCCTATTCCTTAGATGTGTGCACACCGAGACCTCCAAAGAAGATGACAGGAAAAAAGGAAACAAAATGAACAAACCATGTCTAAAATGGTTGAGGAGCGTAAAATGGTGACCAAGAATAGCCCTAAACCTCCCTTCTAGGGTCATGTAGCACATCAAGACCTCTATAATACTCGCCTAGATGTTCTTGAGGGAAATTCTCTCATAACCACAGCTCTCCAATTTGATTAACTACTTCCTCTCATCATCTTTAAAAAATTGAACCATCGCTTCTTCATTGCTTTTTTTATCCTTAAAAAACTTTCTACCCACAGTTGGCATCCCTGTGATAGTGGCAATCAAGTCCTTATTAACCTCCACTACCAAACCTTTAACCTTTAGCTTATGATTATGCCAGAAAGAGACAAATTGTGTCGAGGCATTAGGGTTATGCATTTGTAATCTCTCCAAGAGTGGAGTGAAATTTTGATGGCTCAATATACTCTAGAGTTTCTTCTTTCTCTGAATGTCACCACAAGAGTGCAGCTCGATTTAGCTCCTATCACCACTCATTGCAACCAAAACAAAAATCACATGACCCTTACGAAAAAAACTCAACTGAAGACCAGAGAGCCAAAAACTACCCACAAAGCATGAAAACTAAAGGAAGGTACTAGGCCATAAATGCTGCAACACCTCATCCCACACCATCATTCCTTAATAATCTCCTAGCTTTCTCGGGAAGGATCAATCCCTCCTCCCACGAATGAAATTCATTTAAGCTGACAACCTTGTTGGAAAAAAAATATGCAAACAAGTTTCCTTCTTGGTAAACGTGAGAGACACGGGTCTCATCACAAGATTGCAACATAATTATCATATCCTTGATAAGATGGTCGACATTCCAACTCAAAAGATGAGTGCCACGTAGATAATTTATGATGTTCATAGAATCACCTTCCACCCAAAGTTTGGAGTACCCTTTGTTGATGGCATACTTAACACTTATGAACACAGCCTCCGCTTCCGTGCAATGATTGGTCTGAATACCCAATGGGAGTGCCACCATGCCAAGGAGTCTACCAATATCATTTTTTAACACCCCCCACATCCTGTAGGTCCAGGATTCCCCTTCGCTACCCCATCAAAGTTAACCTTAACCCAACCCAAATTAGGAGGTTTCCATCTTGTGTTCAATCTAGCAATTGAGCTTGACTTAGTATTCACAATAGGAATAGAACTTATCTTCCAGTTAGAGGTCACCATCAACTCATAACTAGCCAGGCAAGTAGAACAGACACAACGAGCTAAATCAGAGCAAAATTCTCCAAAATGGCTCAATGAATCTTGATAAAAAAATTGTCAACCTTAAGCTAAGTCTCCCGAAAAATCCTATTATTTCTCTCTTTCCATAATCCCCAAGTAATGTGTGGAGCCATGAGATCCCACATCCACCTCAAAATGGTAGAAGATGAAGGGAAATTCCATTGGTTGAAAAACTTAGCAAGAGAATCTAGAAAAGCCCAACCAATGTCCCAAAGTCTAAGAAATTTACTCCAGAGAGAATAAGAGTAATCATAATCAAGGATAATATGGTAAGCATTCTCACTATTAGCTTCACATAGAACACATCTATTTAGAATTGAAAACCCCCTCTTGCAGAGGTTGTCTTGCGTAAGAAATTTACCTTGCATAAGCAACTAGAAGAAAACATTGATTTTGGGAATCAACTTCTTATTCCACAACTTCCCCCAGAAAGGAGGAGAAGGGGGCACTTCCAAAGAGATTAAGAGAGAAAATGCCATAGAAATATTGCCACTAGAACAAGGGGCCCAGATGACTCTATCTAGTCTTGGGAAAGAAGGGATCCAGACCTTACATAAGAAATCCTTCAGAACCTTCAGAGACGGGTCCCACAACTTAAAATTCTTCCACTCCCCATCAACAAAGTAATCAACCACCTTGGCCCCAAAGAAGCGCTTACACAAGGGGACAATAGGGGGTGCCTAAGGAAGACAAATAAGATGGAAGACCCCACACCAGACATCTTCCCAAAATAGAATATTAGAACCATCGCCCAATAGCCATTTAACACTTCTAGCAATAAGGTCTTTGCAGAGCATGATATTTCTCCATAAACATGAACCAAAAGGGATCTCCTCAAAAGACAACAAGTTCCAGGGTCTCTCCAGACCATACAAGTACTTGTTACCTTCCAAAGAGTCTCATCCAATATTGCCATTCAGGAGCCTCCACACATTTTTCGACAAAAGAGCCTTATTAAAAGACTTTAGATTTCTGATACCCAGGCCTCCCCACTTCTTTGGTCTACAAACCGAATCTCAGGCCACAAGGGGAATTCTATCTTTAGACTCAACCCTCAACCACAAAAATCTTCTCATAATCTATTCCATCTTATCTTCAAACTTAATAGGGACTCTGAAGAGACTCATAGTGTACAGGGGCAGGTTTTGGAGAGTGGAAGAAATAAGCTAAATTTTACCTACCTAACTAAGGAGAGTGCCTTTTCAGCATGCTAACTTCCTGCTGAATTTATCCAGCAATCCCAACCAAAAGGAATTCAAAATATTGGAGATACACAAAGGGAGCCCAAGATAAGAAGATGGGAACTCACCTTTGGTGCATGACAGGATTCTAGCAAGCTTAACCTACATAGCTTCAAGAGTGTTGAGGAAGAAAATTGAATTCTTAGGAAGGTTGATCCTCTGACTAGAAGCCTTCTCATAGTCTACCAACAACCTCTTAACAGCTCTAACTTCCTTAATTGAAGAAGAACCCATCATAATTGAGTATAATTTGTTATTTACATATATTCTTCAAGTATCATACACCGTACAAACCAATAAATTTCACCTATCATATTATTTAATGGGTTAATTTAATATATTTAGACTCATTTAAATAGTTAATATCATATTACTAAACTAAATGCATATAATACTTCATATGTATAGCCATGTATGTGTATGAATGAATAATTCTAAATAATTATACACGACTATGAATAAAAATATAGACAAAAGAGTATAATAGTTTATTACAAAATAAACATATATTTTCTTGTATAATGTGTGTACGAACTTATTTAATTGAACTTCAACAATAAAACTAACACACATCCCCTTTATATACACAAAGCTCGTACAAACATTTCAACAAACACTTAGCTTGCATTTTCAAGGATATATATATATCATGCTTGTCCTTGAAAATAAATCAAATTTACCCCATTATTTTAAACATTGGACACATAAACATTTTGAAGAAAACTTAGCACACAACCCCTGCTTGAATACTTCCAACACTATATGGTTTCTCCCACATACACCTATGCCCAAACAAATGTTTATAAAACTTAATAGGCTCAATCAAATGTCGGATAAAAAATTTCAATTACCTAAATTATTTGCACACATTATGAAGCATTGTCAAATAAATCAAATAGTTGTATATATGCCCAACTTGGTTACCAACACCGTATGCTTATGTAGATCTATACATTATTATATATAGTAATAACAATACTTAACTAAACAAAATCAAGTTTTTGGTTATTGAAAAACTATCATTTCAAGTATGCAACCAATTGAATAAAAATGCACTTGGTAGTATGGAAGCACAAACAAATAACCTTCCATTGGTTTTAATTTATCACCAATAGAATAATTAAGCAACAATGTTTTGAATCTTTTATGCAAACAAATGAATTCCAACCACATACCCATGAAATAGTGACTCAAAATACCCTGTTCTTTCACTACTTTCTTCTTAGTTGCTTCTCCAACAATAATCCTCTAAAATGGCTCAAATTTCCTCCCTCAAAACCCCAAGCTCTCAATTATCTCCCCACCTTAAATTCCTTCACCTATCCTTAAAAATTCCCCACTTTTCGCGCTTTCCACAAATTCATGAGTTTCATGAGAGACAACAAACTAGATAATTTCAATACAACACCCTCAAAACTACCTTCTACTCCATGCATGTGCTTAATGGCAAGATAATAAATCCAGTATTCCAACATTCGATCAACCTTACCAACTATAAAACTCAAGTTACTCCTCCACAATTCCTCACAATTCTTTCAAAAAGAAAACCTTACTAATTTTTAAATGAAATTAAATATTCTTTCAAAAATCAACAAGAAATCTTACTTTTACCTTAAATAAATAAACTTTTAATTCAATATTTTAAATACAATCAAGTTAAGGTAACAAAGGAAGGAGGATAAATCCATAATCCAAGCAAGAACCCTTTCAAAGTGATAACAAACAATGTATTCACATAAAACATTGGCTAATTAGCAAAGGCAAAGAAATCCAAACACATACTTGCACATCAAGCACACTAAAACACTAACAATATACTACTTTAAAATAAATTACAAACCGCATAATGTGTTTATGAATAAAAGGATAAATGAAAGTGGTATTTTATCACCACCCTAATACTAGATCTTAGTAGTTTGACACACAAACCACAACCTATGTCAATACTCACAATCACACCTAGTCTTTGACTAGATTGTGGAATTGTGAACACAAAGTTCATTATCAACATCAATCATCCAACAAAAGAACCATAATATGATAAATAATCAACTACAAAATTATCAATTTCCCTTACTTTACCTTACATCCACGATTGCTTCGAGAATCAAAATCAGCTTGCCTTCATCTAATGGAGGAAACTCTCATGAAGATCCTTGGAATGCTTTCCAAGTGGCCCTTTGAGACAAGACACATGGAATATATCAAGTGAATCTACTTCCCTCAAACAATTCAAGTCATAGGAAAATGCACTAATCCTTCTCAAAATTCTAGAGGTCTCATAAAAATAAGGTTTATATTTTTCAAACCCACTTTCCTTATTTAAGAAGATTGTTTGGATGGTTGCAATCTCACAAACACCATGTCTCAAACCTTAAATGTCCTCTTGATCCTATGGTGGTCTATATACATCTTTTTATGATTATAAGCCTACTAGATATTATTCTTGAGTTAGTTTGAAATATCTTGGCTCTATTTTATCAAATCAATAGCTCTTGGAACCTTTTTGTTTGATAGAATGAGATTAATAGAACTTCAAGTTTCATACGGTCCATACAAAGCCATGAACGACATCATCTTGATCAACATGTGATAAGTGATAGTATAATAGTGCTCCCCTAGATGGAGCCATTAGATCCATGTCTTCTATTGATTGACACCATAATTTCTCAAATAAACTTCTAGGTCCATTTGTTCATAATTTCAATTTGACCATCTATTTATGGGTGGTAGCTTGCTTCCTACTCAATGAAAGAGATTCTTCTAAAACAAGAAGAACTAACTATCTTTGTCACTCATGATACACTTAGTCCATGAGCTTCAACACATAGAAAGATAGAGATAGAATTGATTTTTAGCTACCAACAAGGCCTTTTAAATGGAGTATAATGAGATGCTAAGAATAGAATAGAAACACTATTATGACTACACATAATGATGAAGAAGTTTTGAAATAAAATGTAAGACAAAGATAATTGAATATTTCTTTTGAAATGATGAATAAATCAAAGAAGAACAACAATTATCCAAAACACACACATGTCCAACATTTCTACATCTTAAGAATAAATTGAAAGACATGTATACCTTCAATTATTATGTATCATAAGATTTTAAATATTTCAACCCAAATTTTATATAAAAGCAAGTTTGTCAAGTTTTATTCTGTGTTCGTAATCTTATTTAAATAATGTTAAATGAGAATGTCAATTAATGCTAAATTTTCCATTTCTTTTGGTCATACAACCCTTAATTAAATCCTTCATGCCTTGGGGTTCAATTCCATCAACCTTTAACATGGAACACCCTAAATTGCTACTAAGTCAAAAAATCAATGTCTCTCCACTAATCCATTTCATGAGATTAATTGTGTGTACAAATTTGAATATTTGGATTGATGTCATGTTTAACCCCTCATAAATCAATCAAAAAGATGGAAGTATAATGACATAGCATTGAGGATATCCCTTGAAGACTTAATATTTACAAGCAAAACCCTATCTGATGTAACCTTTAGCTTCAAAATTTTGATGCCGTCACTTCTTTTGATTTTTTTTGTATACTGACTCTCATTTATTTATACCACACCATTTTAACTTTACATAATGTGTTTTCTAAAATTTAACATTTATAAATAACCTTTTCCTTTTCCTATTAAAGAAATGCAAATAAATAAAATCTATCAATCGAGCTAATGCTCCCAAGCCATCAATACAATTGATCTCAAGATTTTGGACGTCACGGGTTCAATTCTGACTCCTTACACGATGATCTGTTCTTTATGTTTGAAAGAATCCTATCATGAAAACAACTTCCCTTCCGTGCGTTCACATGCTGATTTAGCAGAGGCAAGGGTACCGTAAGCAGCATACCCAAGGGGACCAGGAGTAGTACACTGTTTCGTCTGAATCACTTGGCAGATTGAAATTCATAGATTTCAAATTTAATGAATGAATGAAGACTTTTAATAACGTTCAGATTTCAAATCGTACGTTGAATGAATAAATGAAGACTTTTAATAACGTTCAGATTTTAAATCGTTTGTTGAATGAATAAATGAATGAAGACTTTTAATAACGAGGTCAAACAGTCTATGGGATCCACGGATCAACAGGAGAAGAGAACACCACAACAGTCTGAAACAGAAACCACCGCCCAACAATTACTTGATCTCCCTTTCCTTCTGAATCCTGGATCTTCTGCTATGTACTTTTATCAAGTAATCAGCACTTTTTGATATTTTCTCTGCCTCAAACAAACTGTACAAAGTGTCCACATTTAGAATCGCTTCTTCAGACATAGAATATTCCTAAAAAGACTTTGTTTTCCTTGTACAATGTTTAATTTGGAATATTTTTCTATTTTAATGGAGCAAATATAGTTTAAGATTGAAAGTTGAGCAGTAGATTAAAAAAAGGGCTGAATTTATATAGTCTAACAATAAAAATGTCATGTGATTGCACATTTTATCTTTCCTATTTTTTTGTTTTCTTGTAGATTTAATTTTAAATATTTAATCATTACAAAAAGATTATAATTTCATAATTAATTGAAATAAGCAAAAAAAAAAAAAACTATGAGACTAATGGTTGTTAATTTTTTATTAAAAATATAAGCAATACCTCCTTACAAAAATAAGCTAGTGATCTAATTGTAAATTCCAACCAAGCTATGTGATCATGTATGAAGGTGGTGATGTGGGAGTTAAGAAAGGAATAGTAACACAAGGTGAAATGTAGCACAAAAAGAAATGGATACAAGATTTTTGATCCACCTAAGAAGCAGTGCAAGCTACTTAATGCAAATTCAGTACCAAAAGTTGTAACAAGCTTTCTATTTTAAATTACTAAATGCATTTAATACCTTAAGAAAAGAAAGTGCTTGTCTAATTAAAAAAATAACTCTTTATTTTAAAGATGTATATTCTTTTTAAAAATGTCAAAACTGAGAGTTTTAATATTTAAGATTTAGGAAAATATATATTTCACATTACTAATTTTCATAGAACAATTGTAATTCATCTTTGAATATAATGCAATTATATACAATATGTTGTTCTAAATAGTCCACACAAGTAAATCTTAACCACATAAAGAATTAGATTTTAAATAATAAAAAATAATAAGATCCATTGTCTTATTCATCTTTTTAGAGTGCAAGAAATAAGCTCTATGTAAAAACTATGAGGAAGGAGAGCATCATTCAAGCACTTTACCTCTGACCACAAACAAAGTGGTCCCTCACTCATCTTCCTATTAGAATTTGTTTGACCCTCCATTGAGGGTGGCATATAGTGACATTTGTAGAAGTACAATAACCAATTATGAGAACTAAGTGTATAAAAAGTATAATTAGTATCACATACAATCAACCATGTAGGCCCTAGATATCCTCTAGTTACTCCTAACTTCCAACTATCATGCAATCCAAAGAGTACAATGAATTAATAATGCGTACAATTGTAGCATCACTTTGGCCAAAGCATTCAACTATACTATATATCTTGATTATACAAAAATATGGCTCATTTATTTACAACATTGATATCACTTACTTAATCAGTAAAATTCTCATAAAATAAATTTAAAAGCATAAGATACAATTATGAATACAAGTTCCAAGAATAGCATATTTTTTCTCATATTGCTAGCATACCTTGCTATTGCTTGTGAGAATCATAATAGCACATTATTTAAATACCATCTACTTATTGTATCAAACATATAATTTCATATAATCTAACCATATGAAGATTGTATATAGTCTTATACAAGGTTGTCCATGATGTTTCTACTCACTTAACAAAAGGATAATCAAGTATAAGGTTGTTACAATCTTATTTTTTTAGAGATTTAATGCATAATAACATGTATAATGTTGTTTTGAAGAGTTAATAGTCATTTCAATACACATCACGCCTAGCTTAATGACTATTCAACATATATAGTTACTATAATGCTAATTGAAACCAATTTTTGCAAACACACTCAGTCAATAGTTGAGTATAATGTTATTTATGCATATTCTTCAAGTAGTGTACACCATACAACCCAATAAATTTCACCTATCTTATTGTTTAATGGTTTGATTTAATATGTTTAGACTCATTTAAATAGATATCATATTATTAAATTAAATGCATATAATACTTCATGCATAGCCATATATGTGTATGAATAAATAATTCTAAATAACTATGCACAACTGTGAATGAAGATAGTCAAAAGAGTATAATACTTTATCACAAAATAAACATATATCTTCTTGTCTAATGTGTGTGTACAAACTTATTTAATTGTTTCAACAATAAAACTAACACATATCTCCTTTATATTCACAAAGCTCGTACAAAAATGTTAGCAAACACTTAGTTTGCATTTTCAAGGGTATATGTAGACTTATATGTATATATGTAATCATGCTCGTGCTCGAAAATAAATCAAATTTACCCCATTATTTTAAACATTGGGTACTAAAACATTTTGACAAAAACATAGCACACAACCCCTGCTCAAATACTTTCAACACTATATGGTTTATCCCTCATACACCTATGCCCAAACAAATGTTTATAAAACTTAATAGGCTAAATCAAATGTTGAATAAAAAAGTTCAAGTACCTAAATTATTTTCACACATTATGAAGCACTATCAAATAAATCAAATAGTTGTATACACAACCAACTTGGTTACCAACACCGTATGCATACGTAGATCTATGCATGATTATATATAGTAATTATAACAATTCTTAACTAAGCAAAGTCAAGTTTTTGGATATTGAAAAACTATCATTTCAAGTATGCAACCAATTGAATAAAAATACACCTGGTATTATGGAAACACAAACAAATGACCTTCCATTGGTTTTAATTTATCACCAATAGAATAATTAAGCAACAATTTTTTGAATCTTTTATGCAAACAAATGAATTCTGGCCACATAACCATGAAATAGTGACTCAAAATACCCTATTCTTTCACTACTTTCTTCTTTGTTGCTTCTCCAACAATAATCCTCCAAATTGGCTCAAATTTTCTCCCTCAAAACCCCAAGCTCGTAAAGGAATTTTATCCCCCTTAAATTCCTTCACCTATCCTTAAAAAGTCCCCACTTTTAGCACTTTCCACAAATTCATGATGTTAGAACACAACAATCTACTAAGAGGGGGGATGAATTAGTAGATCACTAAAATTCAACTCTTAATACCTTCTACCCTTTTTTGAGTAGATTAAATCATGACATGTAGAAAATTAAAACATACATACAAAAGTCGTAACATAAGATATACATGGAAAACCCAAGATGGGAAAAACCACAGTGAGAATAGTTGCTAGGATCTACTATCCTAATCTAGCCTCATAATGAATATATTATGATCACAATGTTTAAGGGCACCAACCCTAAGGAGACACCAATCTCTTGTTTTAGGAGCACCCACTCTAGAGAAGCACCAACTCCCTACTCTGAGCACCTACCCAAATATCTGATGACACCTACCAATCAAATTTACAAACAAGAAATTACAATTTGTTCCAAAGAACATAGTTCAATGTTGTAACCCGACATGCGACTATCCAAATCTTTTTTTTTGTCTATGCAACTCATTTCTCTGCTTTGCACCTCCCTCTGTTCTACATCTAGATATTAACCCAGATTTAGTTATTTTGCCTAAATGTTTGGGTTCTACTCATCTACTACACCATTGCACTTCCCCTATTCTTTTTACTGCATTTTATGTCTGCCTCAAGAGCTCTTAGATACACTACTCAACATTGATGCACCCTTATCTATTAGTGCATTCTCTGGCTGCCTCAAGAAGCCATGCACACACTTTGCAGTTCTCTCTCATTTTCTTTTATTGCATTCTTTATCTGCCTCAAGAATCCATCCACACACTCTGCAGTTCTCTCTCCTTTTCTTTTAGTGTATCCTTTGTCTGCCTCAAGAAGCCATGCACACACTCTACAGTTCTCTCTCCTTTTCTTTTAGTGCATTCTCTGTCTTCCTCAAGAAGTCATGCACGCACTCTACAACTATCTCTCCTTTTATTTTAGTGCATTCTCTATTCGCATCAAGAAGCCCAAAATACCTTAAGCAATATGCATTACTTACAGTGTTCACAACGGCAACACCATAATCACAACACAAGAAATTTGAGCCACAAGATCGCAACCAACCAAACATTTGAATCATCTTTGTCTGAATTAAACCCACCATCTCCATCTTCTCATGGAGATTTGAAATTCGTAGACCTGCTCCTCTTCCCACACAAATGCTCCATTTGTCTATTATGTTGTATTGTCTCAATTGAGCCAATTCCTTGAAATAAATCTTAGGATTCTTTTCATTAAATCTATTGATAAGATGCTAGCTAAAATCATTGTATGAACAAATCAAATTGTTCCCTTGGGTAACCAATGCATAGTAACACCACTCATGTGCCTTCCAAATGAAGGATTAAATTTTTTATAGATTATTCCCTATACATAGGGCTAAGTGAAATGCATGTATTTAATTTTTTAACTCAATAACAAGATGCACATTCATTTGATTCATCATAAGAGGAAATGATCAACGTACCCAATATGAGCTACAAGTCTTTGTGAAGTTGATTTACATTTTTCCTTCTTTCATTCTTTTTTCCATTATTTTTCTTCGGGTTGCATAAATTAGTGAGAGACATTTTGTATGAAATATTGGTCTAAGAGCTTTGAATCCATAAAAAACTGCAAAGTTATCTCCCTCTTGAATTTTCTGCTTCTCTTCAAGTTCTACTTAGAATCTATAAGAACTTGGGTTGGAAATTCCAAGATGTGGAACCCATTGTGGTTCTCTTATTTTTAGCAAAAATAGTGATTCCTTCATGCATTGGGGCTTAAGAAAGCCTTGGAACATTTACATTTTGTATTATTTATAACAATTTGTCTATAAGATTTTTTACTTGTTATTCATAACTTATAGTGATAATGGAATTACCCTATTCCTACAATTTTCTCTGCTCTTACCAATAAAATATTAATTCTCTATCACTGGGTTGCATTAAAAAAATAGTTTTAACCATGTAGGCTAACAAGATCAAGTTTTGATACCACTGCAACTTCCATTTTTAAATATTTTATTACCCCTATAATATTTTTGAGTTGTTTATCTATGCAACACTTATGAAATATGAATAACAATGACCAATCTCAATATTGTTTATTGAAACCCTTACACATAACACTAAATATAAGCAAAAACTATCATTTATTGAATGCTAGACAACAAAATTAAATATTAATATTAAACCTTTATATTAAATAGGTAGCAACGATTAAACAAAAACCTTTACGTATATATTCAAAAGATGAATAGAATACATATTTTTTATTTATTTTTCAAACTACTAAAACAAACAACAAAACTCAACTCAAGAAATATGCAGTTGTAGTGGTAGTATACTATGACACTACTGCAATAATACATAAGTACTATAGTGGCATAATGTTGATGATATAGAAGTACTATAGCATTGATACAAAAGTATTATGCAACAATAATATAGTAAACAAAAAATCTCTAAAATTCTTGTACCAACTAAAACTAAAAATGAACTTCAATCTTTCGCCATTAATGCCATCCTCGGATGAAACCACTTCAAAGGAAAAGAGGGATTTCATCCTCCAATGAAAACTAAAATTTAAGAGATTTGTTTTCTTCCAAATTTCCTACATAAAAGGGTTTTTCATCCTCAAGTAAGAAGATGAACTCAAATGCTCAATCTTAGAGAAAATGGTTTGGTATAAAAAAACAATGGATAATTTCTTATGTGTCTAACTCTTCCCTTTATATTAACCCTTTTAATTTAAGTTTCCTTTTGTTGCCTAACATTTTCCTCCAAATGTGTTAAAAATAACTTTTAATAAAATACTACATTAGGCCCACATTAATAAAATAATAATAATACATAAGTCACCATTTTTCAATGTTATAAAATAAAGTTATTGGAATAACTTAAATTATTATTATTAAATTATTCCCAATTTTATCCCTTAGCCTAGAGGAAATAAGAAATAGGTTTCATGTCTCCTAAATATTTTAATTCTAAAAAGGGTGTATGGTAGTTCTTGAGAGCATAAGTTAGTTGTTATGGCTACACACTTGAGGATTCATCAATAGAGTTATGAGTAGGGGCTTATTTTTCTCCTTACCTAGGATGTATATAGTAGGAGCATCTCAAAACAATAGACAACCAAATATCAAAAAAAAAAGGAATTACCATTTTCTATGTTTTTTTTGTGTATGATTAGAGTTAGCACTTATGTTTTGGTTATCATATATTTGATTGGCTTGGTATGTTGTTATAATAGCTTGAATTATTTGATTGTGGTATTTTTCTTGCACTTTCTAATAAAGGATCCAAACACATTTTTTACACCCAACAAAATAGTTCAAGTTGCACAATAATTTCCTAATCATAATTCGAACTTAGAATTTGTATGATTTTTTTTTTAACATAGAAATACATGGCTAACATTTCAAAAGTCGATTTGCATCAAAATTCCTCAATTATTCCATCACTTCATCCAAGGGAGGAATGGTTCTCCACACCGAATTTATCAATTAAATTTTGAGTTCTTTTATGTTAATAATGGTACTCATAAAACCCTTATCAATTAAATTAGATCTGCATGATTAGTAAGCAGTGCAAAAAATTCCACATAACCCTATGAGGAGATTAACACATTAATCAAATCTACAAGAATTCCAACAACATTCTTGTATGGAAATAATACTTATAAAAAATAATGAGAGATAAAAGGAAAATCAACCACAAGAAAGAGAATGACATAGATATACCCTAGAAAATTCTTACCTCCAAAGCACCAAAATGATGTATTATTAACAAAAATAAACTTGTTACAATACAATATCAAGTTCTTTCCTCCATGGAGATCAACATCATCTTCCTCTAGTAGAAATTTGATAGCATAACCTTGTCAAAACTCGTCTCTTATATCTCTATCTCAAGCACTCAATATATCGACTCATGGAGGCCCAAAAAACTACTGTAAGGAATTACCATAGGCCCAAAAAAGTCCCAAAATACCATGGTGAAAATTCATATGACCCATACTCCATTATTTTTTATTCACCACCTTTATAAACATGCTTTATGACATGTCATAACATGTGTCATAAGTGGGTCAAGATTCTTAATTCACTTTGTAACCTCTCTTTTAATCAAGCTCTTATATGCAATAATATATGACAGAATATATTTGTCATAAGTTATCTTACACATATTTTATGATAGGATATTTTTTTACAATATATTTACATATTTAAATATTAAAATAAAAATAAAAATCACTCATGGCATAATGGCTAAGGCATAAAGTGGGATGTCCCATTTCATGAGGACGCATAAAATAATAGATAATTTAATAATCCAAACATTCGGACTTGTAAGATGTATAACACACTCAATCCTAACATTCTCCCACTTGTTATATACCTTTAAAGAGAAATATGGAACACCAAAAAATATTTAACTAACCATATCAAGGTTATAACCATGTTAAACCAATAACTCCTATGTACTTACAAACTCAACCAAGCATCACATCCATCAAGTGACAGCCATATTGATTACAATGCTCTCATCCTCCATCATAAATAGGCATGAAAGATAAGAAACCAAAGACAAGATCACACTCTTAACTTCACACTTCAATCTAAACATAGACAACAAAATCCATCTCCTCTAGAATAGAATTGAGTATCTTCTAAATACTCAATAATAGTTGAAATGGAAACGATAGCCTATCACCAACTCATCCAACTAGCCATACCTAAAAAATAGAATAGACACATCATAGGTAGACCTACTATCAACATAAATAGGCTTATCCATAATTGCAACTCCTTTTATATTCATTGTCCTATAGAAAATTATGCAGGAGCATCTATGGCAATTGGCAATCCCGTATCAAACAAAAAGGTTAAATTTTTATTGAACATTTTTGGATATTTTATTTTGGTTTGAATTTCATGATGGGGGGAAATGATATATTTTTGAATAATTAAACTCATCAATAAAATCTCCTTTACACATTGAAGTTGGCTAGTGGGTGAAAAAAACAAGAAAAGCAACTTTAAAAACATTTCTTTACAAAATATTTAGAAGGAAATATGAGGCATTGTGAATTGAATAGGGAGTTTTAAAACACTTAATATTTATCCCTAAAAAGTAGGGATTGGAAAGTGGGTTCCCAAGACTAGCCTTGGCTTTCTACATTTTCAGGAGATCGAGGGGAATAAAAACTGCAATATCCTATCTTTGACAAGGTTGCTAGAAATCAATTTTAATGTGTTTTAATTGTTTTTCTTAAGGGTCTGATTATGTAGCTACAAGAGATGGCATACTTGGTTGAGGAAGGAAAAAATTAAATATATGAAATAAATTTCTTGACGGGGAGGTGGAGAAACAAAATTTTATGAAACAATGAATGGGTTTTGAAGAGATTTTTGAAGGCAAGAAGAGGGCAGGGTGTAGTTTTCTCTGGAGAACCATTTATGGATTTTTGTTGCAGGTTTTTGACTGATTACAATAGTCCATGAAGTTTTTAGAATTGAAGTTTGAAGATATTGAAGTTTTAGGTGGTGTTGAAGAGCTAGAAGATGAGCAGATTCCAAGAACACACATTGTTGAGCACAATTTGTCTTCAAATATATTTCATTTGCATATAAGATGAATGTAATAAGTTTATTTGCTACATATCAGTCCTTTAATGACTGAAAACCCCTTTGTAATCAGATTTTATTAACAAAGAAATTCATTGGTTCCTTGTGCAAACAAATTCCCGAGTTTTATTTGCAATCTTTTAATTTTGTTCAAGTTTTGTTGTGAGGATTTTAGAGAGGGATTTGTGAGTTTATATTGTTAGAAACCAAGATTTGAAATGCAAACCAGAAAATAACTTTCCACAAAGAGAAAAACTAAAAAGCAGAGAGATTGCATAAAGATGTGCAAATTGATATATTCGAAGTACAAATAATTACAAGAGATAATTTGCTTTATAAAAGCAAAGATGCATAAACCTAATCTTATCTTGAGCAAAAAGATAGCTCAGCAAGATAAGGATAACAACCTATAACTTAGGAATTAAATATGCCTAAGTAAACTTATGCTAAAGTGTAATTAAATATTAATAACACCAACACCCCCCCCCCATAAGTGCAACTTAGGGAGAAGAAGATTATTATGCAAATGAAGTGAGATGGGTCCTGACAACAAAGGCCTAATCAAGTACCTATTTACAAATGCAAAGAGAGAGAAAACCTAGTGGGAAAAACCCCCCCTCAATGAGATGAACTACTGCAAAGAATCACTGGAAGAACTCTGATGAAGCAACACTGGAACCCCAAATCCAACAAGCAAGGAAAGATACTTCTATTTGCAAAATACCATATCAGAATCACAAATGCAACAATAGACCCGATGCCAAGGAACACTGGAAACTCACATACTGGATCAACCCTGGAATCTGTAAGCAACAGTAAATGAAGGGTGAATGAAGCCCATAATGATGACAAAATCTAGAAGTTGTGTCTCTCAAAGCCAATTCCAAACTAAAACTAAAACTGTCCATAAGATGTGTACCATCAAGATTCTGGAACATTAACCATAAAAACATGGCCCTCAAATTGAGAAGGATCTAAACCAATGCAGATCAAGAAACATGAACTCTCAATCGAAAGTGTGAACCGATACAAACCAAAGATGTGTCCAGCTAAGCAAGAAAGAAGCTAAAAAGAGACAACAAGAAACCATACAAACTCATGCGAGTTGTCACCAATACGAAGGATGGATGAAAGAACCCCCCTTCAATGGAACTTTATCGTAGTTCATTATTACAATACCCAATGATTACAAAAGGAGAATGCAAAACTACAGAAACATAAGCAAAAATGCAAACCTAGTGCACGAAAAAAAAATGAATGCATGCATAAAATAAGGTGCACATCTTCTATAAATGACCTTAGATCTACATAGATACTGAAACCAACTTTCTAACACTGTGAAAATTGTGAAAAACGGATAAGCGAAAGATACATCTCCCAGAGTGAAACTAACAACATCTGACTTCCGAGGCCGAAAAAGACATCAAAAATTAAAAAAACATAAATTCACACCTGCACCATCGCGTAGAGCATCGAAACATCTTTCCGACGATATCTCGTTTGCAAAAAAGGACGTCGTATGCCCAAGTTACGCCCGTTTTCGCGAAAATGCTCCAAAAAGGTCCAATTTGGCCATCTACAGCCCTCAAGGGCTAAAAAATAAAGCCCCTAGTTGCCTAGGCGGACCAGGAGGCTGATGGCAGGGTCTGGGGCCAAAGCTCCTAGTCACCCATGTGACCACTACAGGAGCTGAAAAGGGGTCGGGGGCTGGCAGTGGGTGCTAAGTGCAGCCCCTGGTCATGCATGGGACTAGGGCGGGTGCTTAGAATAGTGGGAGCAGGAGCCTGTGGTTCATGGTTCCCAATATGACCATCGCTATGCAAAAGGAGCCCAGAGGCCAAGCGGTGAATCGGCGGTGGAGATGGTGGCACCGTCTGGTGGTCGCTGCTCCCGGTGGCCACCGGGCGGTGGAGCAGTGGCAGGGTGCATTTGAACAATGAGCACAAAAATCTGCACTGATTTTTTATTTTATTTTATTTTATTTTTATTTTTTTCGAAATTTGTGCCTCAAAAATTGTGTTTGGGGGCTATACAGCTATCAGGTAAAAAAATTTGCCTCTCTGGACGACTGTGTCCAAATTGGACAAATTTTATATCAAAATAGGGGTTTTTGGGTGTTGTGAATTCAATGGCGAGGTCCGTTTGGGCCCAAAGTGCTCTAAAAATTAGGCGACCCCTAGATCTATCAGAAAAATCACTGAGCTTGAAACCCTCATAGATCTGGCAAACAGTGACCAAAATGAATGAAATAAAAGTCATTTCTAACTTTTTTCCAATGCTCTGAATCCAACGGAAAAACCCGATCTGATCCAAAACACTGTATAAATATACTCAAGGAATGAAACCCTTGAGGGACCCCGAACGAGCTCTGCAATGTATTCCTCCAAAAATGCTAAGAAGGGGCTGCAAATCGTGGCTTTGATACCATGTTAGAAACCAAGATTTGAAATGAAAACCAGAAAATAACCTTCCACAGAGAGAAAAACAAAAAAGCAAAAAGATTGCATAAAGATGTTTGAGCAAAAAGATAGCTCAACAAGATAAGGATAACAACCTATAACTTAGGAATTAAATATTCTTAAGTAAACTTATGCTAGAGTGTAATTAAATATTAATTACACCAACATAAATAACTCTCTACATTAAAAAGTATATCTCCAATGGTAAAAAACACATAATACAAACAAACCTAAAGATGTTGGTACCATAGTCCAATGATACATATACCTCCCTATTACTCTCACTAGATAGGAAATTTCAAGTCTAAAAATGACCAAAACATTAAAGAATTCAACAACACTCATGTGGCCAAATCCTCTATCACATAGTGTCAAAGATCACGCACCAATCTTTAAACCTACTAACACATTTTTGTAAGAAATCTCTATAATCACCACATCTCTTTGAATTTATTTACGTCACATATAAGACAAAGATTAAAGAGCTCAAACCATCCTTATTGTTAACAAAATATGATGAAGTACAATAACATTAAACGATCAAGTCAACACTAATCTCAAATACAAAATAAAATAAACCAAACCTTTGGTAGACACAACAAACTATAAAGAGAACTTGCAAATCAAACCACATCCTTTTTTCAACACCAACATCTACTCAAATTGTGAGAAGTAAGATCTCCTAAATTACCAAACAAAAAAGTTGTCAACATCTAACTATCCAATCCAATGTAAAACATGGTAGTACTATATGAAAACCTCTCAAACTATAGGAGGATCAAACAATCATTTCCACAACAAGGGAATGTGCCCAAAATAATTACATGTCTCTTGTAATATTCAAAACACAATTACCTCAAAACCAAAATTGTGAATCAAGATCAAACATGAGGAGATAATTGAAACCATAACCATGTATCTACTCAAAAAAATTCCTCAAAACTAACATCGATAGCTCAAGACTCAAAATACATGGGAAGACAAGACAAAAAAATAATTCATCTAAAAATTAGGTGGAAAATACCTATCAAATCATTCATTATTGAGAGGACCAAGAGTGGGGAATGAGATTTCTCCTTCAAGATGCACTAAACCACTATAACTATCTTCAATAAAAATCTCCTACATAGGTCCACATTGAAATTTGTCTAACCTAGGTGTAGGCTCTTGGGTCTATCTACTAAAACCTCAATAAGAAATTTACTATTCCAACACATATCTCCAAAGGCAAGAGATCTAGCCTCGCCCAAATTTGATATAGGCATACAAATGATCATCTCATGCCAACTAAAATCCAATTTAATACCACAATAACCAAAATATCATGTATGTAAAATGATCACACCACACATCAATTAGATTATCACAAACCATTACCAAAGTTCTAAAAGGAAGTCGGGTGAGCAAAAACAACTTCCTACACTAATCTAATCAAGGAAGAGTTACAAAAATTTTGTTTAACACCTTTTACTGCTACAATAAGAGAAACACATACATAGAATAATGGAAGTAGTGTTCGATGTTGTGGTTGTGTTGTTGATATGCGTTTGTCATTGATGTCAACACTATTGGCATTAATGTATTAGAAGTTGTATATGTCGAGGATATTGAGAAAATTGTAATGAGATAAGTTGCAAGTTGATAGTGGTGAAGTGAGGTTCAGTTTGTTGGTTAGCTCAGTACATTGATGATCAGAGATTGTGGATTAAAGGGTTTTTTGTTGAGTATATCTAGTTTATCCACATCAAGTTTTAGAGATCTGCATGAAGATTGGATCGAGTTATGAGCAGTTGTGTTCTAACAGTCATTCTATTGCTTCAGTTGGTGTTCCTGAATGAAGATGATATGATTCTAGCAAGTTCAGTTGTTGCAGATGCTTCTCTAGTGATTCACGATGTTTTTGGATGTTTCTATATCGTGGTCTATCTGTGTTGCACGTCCGCATTGATCGTTGTGCTCACGATTAGAGATTTTCTCTTGCGTGTTCATGTTCTTGGGCGACAGGGTGTTGTAGCGTGTTGTGGATCTTCGAGGAATAATTTTTGAAGGTGTTTCATGTTTGAGTATTTTGTTTTGGGTCTTCATTATGTTGTGGCCGACATTGGTTGATTCAAATTGAAAATTATTTATTGTATTGGGCCGACAGTTTGCATATGTTTTATTATTTTGTTGAGGCTGACATGTAGCGATGTAATCTCTTGTTGTGGATATATATATATATATAAGCAATTGTTTATTCCATTTGAAGATGTGTGAGAGATGCATGTATGGGATGTGTGAATAATTTCCTATTCATTCAAAGGTGGAAGTAGAGTGTGAAGAAGTGTTCATGTGCCTAACTGGAACTGTAATCAGACATTAACAGATGCCATTTTCTCAGTTCAAAATCCTATGGATGTAATCCAAATCTTTTTGTAAGACAGTGAGTCTTCTTTTGTATTTGAGTAGTGAGCTCTAGGCAGTGTGCCTAAATGCAAGTGCATTCTCCATTTATTCTTGTTTATACTTTTAACAGGGTATAATCTTGTGGACTAACCTCCACCGTGGCTTTTCCCCTAACAGGGTTTCCACATAAAAAATCTTGGTGTTTGTTACCAATTTTTTGCTACAGCTCAATTGGTGGAGCTGATTAAATACAATTTTTTTGCATATGCTCAAGTGTTGTTTACACTTTATTCATCATTCATCAAGTGATAGTTATGCAAGTGTTTCAAGAAATTGAGTTTTAGAAGGATTACACATGTTTTTTTGCAAAATCAAATGGAATACATAACTAAATATATAAATGATAAAGAAACAGAGTGCTCTCGTTTATTTCATAAAATGATTCACATTACATATGCTCATTTGATTGCAAGAATACAAATGATAGTACATTTTTTCATTTTGATGCATTTCTTTTCAAAATGAAAAGCAAAAACAAAAAAATGTAAGAATCCACACAAGTTGTGGATGTAACTATCACAATGCATCATGAGGAGCATGCTACACTATTGAGGATGCAAGAAAAGAAATCACATAAGCATGGACATAATCATCATTTCCTGTGCTTTTGGCTGATGCAGAAGTGGTGCACCATCCTCCGTCCTCAAGCTCCGATTGGCCTGTAAGAGAAGAGAGGGGTTGCTAGAGCTCCAACTATGAACATTCCTATATGAACCACCAACAATAATGTAAATGTTGCTAACGATACATTGGAACAGTTGCAAAAACGAGAGATGGATAGAAGTGAAGAAAAAAAGAACGTCATCATCACATATTTTTTTCTATGCTAACATCGTTTGTTTCCTTGTACAGGTATAGGAAAATTCATGTAGCTGATTATCTTTTGAAGACCAAGCATGTGGGAAAAAATGAGCTCCCACAAGGGTAGAGCTCAGCATGCTACCCCTTATACATTACAAATGGGGTTGAGTGAAGGAGTGCAATCATCATGCTCATCAAGAAGGGAAATATACAACTGAAAGAGTAAAACAGAGTTCATCCATCAAGTTATTAAACCTACTATTCACTCATAACAATCAAGTATGCTTCCTGAAAGCTACAGGTGAACAATAGGTTTAAATGAGCTCGATCAATTCAACTAGAATATATCATTTTCATAATTGAAAATCTTAGATATTGTTGTACAGTTTGCATTTTTTTTTCCATGGGTGTTGTTATGCATCTTGTTTCATGATATTATAGCAGTGTTCTATCTTTAGGCGGTGATAGTGAACAGGCATACATATGCCTCATCAACAGAATATTAAGAAATAAGGGAAGTATCTATAGGAGTTTCAAGTTCTCATATGCATTATGTTATAGGAATGTCGAGGTGAGAGTACATGATTTCTGAAGCATTCATGTGTGATGGAGGAGTGGCAGAAGGTACCAAAGCATCATAAAGGAAATTGTGTAGTTGCATTCAGTGTAAAACAACAATGAATTTGAAGAAGCAGGAGAACAACATTCAACTAAGATAGTTTCATGTTATCATGTTGTTGTTTTAACATAGCCGCAAAAGGTGTGACTGGTAAATGAACAAACAACGAGAAGTGGGCCAAGTTCCAGAGATGTAGTAATCATGCAACTATAGCTAACCAAACCAAAAAAAAATGCAAATACAAGGGGCCTATTTCAGCTTCTGACCTAATTTCACACATTTTATAAAGGTTTCCAGAAGTATGTGAGGGAATGTTTAAGGTTTCAACTGGTCTTTCCATTAATGCCAAATACCATGTTGATTTTAACCAAGAATACAAGAACAAGCAATTTCTTTCAGAAAATGCAAAACCCACATGATGGATTTAAATTCAAATACAAACTTATTATGGTTTCCAGAATACCCATATGAGCATTTTTTTTTTAAATGCAGATTTATTCGAAATAATGGATACCCACATTGGGTTTTTTACAAGGATGCAGTTTTGTGCTTCAAATAAAGGATATCCATAGGAGGATTCAAATTCAAAATTCAAAGATGAGTAAATTTATTCCAAAGACAAGAGTTTTTCCATTTTTCTAAATACCCATATTGGGGTTTTCTATCAGAATGAAGTTCTTACAATTTTCAACTAAACCCACATGGGGTTTTCAATAGGAAGACAAATAAAGGTTTCCTTTCAAAATCAGAAGTCACCCATGTAAGGGTTTTTACATCAAAGAAACAATGGAGATTTCATACAAATTCCTAAACAAATGTATTGAAAGCATTTGTGCATGGCCGCGGCCTAGAAATCCCCGTTTGCCTTCAGGAAACCAAAATACAACTAAAATTTTGCAATTCAAGAAAATAGAGGTTGTTGATTTAAACAATAATATAAGCAATAATGCCCAGATTTAAGTTCTTCCCTACAAAACTTCAACAAAGAAACCTGCAGTAGCTACGACTAAAAGCACTGTTTCCACTTTTTTTTTTGAAACTTAGCTCAAAATGAGTTGTTGAGGAGTGAAATGCAATGTACAGGGGAACATTCACTTATCGTGGAGTTGAGGAAGAAGCTGTGGTCAAAACCCTGAAGAACCAAACCAAAATAGTCAGGTCGAGCTCAAGCATGGCAGCCAAATGGCAGGTGAATCAACAACCAAACATAGAGCTTCCAAAGCAAGCTCGAGCTCTCATACATGGCGGCCAGTGAGGAGGTAAATACATAGAAATACAACAAAATATGCATTAGAAACAACATTCTAGTTGTGGCCTCAAGGCCAAAAATCTATGAAAAATGTAGCAAGGAAGCTCGAAAGAGCTTGAGCTACAAATTCAACAAACACAGCAAGTATGGAGCTCAAATCTCCCACAAAAATTGAAACCCTAGCTCTTGGAGGTGGCACCCAGGCAAAGGAATTTTCTCAATTGCAAATGATGCGAATGAAGCAAAGAATATCGGTTTTGTTGCTTAGGGTTTCCTTACCCTTAGTCCGCCAAGGGATTTTCCCTTAAGCTTTAAGGTTTCAATGCCAAGTAATATCATGGGGGGCCAACAAATTATTATTCCTAAGTCCCCAATTCATAGTGGTGATAAATGACCTTTAGGATGTTATGTCTTATGCTTGCCCTAGGTCGAGCATCTTAGAGGCCTCCATAATATGATTTTGCCTAAGTCTTTAGACTTATTTGGTTATGTTTTGGGTGGTGTAGAAAGTTTCAGACTTTAGGTCTTGTCAGATTTTATTGCTTTAGTTGAAATCAAGAATGACCAAATGCCTTAGGTTTTAATTGATTTTGAGAAAATCAATTAAAATATAATAGAGAATTTATTTATGATTTAGGGTTTTTATTTTTAATTGATTTTAAAGAAATCAATTAAGATATGTAATGGAGATTTCTTAATTATTTTATTGATTTTTTAAGAAAATCAAGCATTGTAATTGGAGAGATAAGTATTATTTTTTGCAAAATATTTTGAAATCTTTAGTTGCAAAAATTAGTCAAATTATGAAGGTTTGAAATCTACAAGCCATGTAAAGGAGGAATAAAACAAATTGTTTTATTCTTTGTTATTTTTAGCAGATTGTTATTGTTTTTCTTCCTTTGTCGGATTTGAATTTCTAGATGGAGAGATAAGGTGTTTTGTTCGCTTTCAAAGTAGTTTTGGCCTATTTTTAGAAAGTCTAACAATATTTGCATTCAAAAAGTGTGTTTTTCCACTTTTGTGCAAGCTTATTGGGCAGTTTTGATACCTTTTCTTGAGCTTTTTCTTTGAGCTCGGATTAGGGTTTTGAGAGATATATCTTGAGAAAAACTTAATATTTTTCTGGTTCAGATTGCAGTTTCTTGCTCTTACACATTTTTTAGCTTGTAAACTTATTTGTGCTCAGATTTTGAGAGTTTCACTCCTTCATTCAATAAAATAGCAAATTTTTCCTTTCTCAGTTCTTGTTCATGATTTGCAATAGTAATTTGATTTGTCTTGTGATTCAAATTTGTTGAACCCTTTTCTTGTCTTACTGTTGTTAAGTGATTTGCAAGAGTTGCATTCTAGTTCAGGTTGTGCCTTGTGCTTATTTCAAACCTTTGCATAAATCACTTTTGGATTATATGTGTTGTGAGATTGTGAGAATCAAATTTTAAAGAGGTGGTGAGAGTGAGTTATTATTAGAATCTTCTTACAGTTGGTCAATATTTTTAAGTGATAGAATTTCAGTTTTAGATTTTAAATCCAGTTTATCCTTCTATCCTTTTTCCCAGAAAGTCACGTAGAATAGGATCCATCTTTCGGAGAACCAGCTCACTCTGGAAATTCATTTTCACAATGAGTTACCCACAACTTGAGAACATTTCCATGTGTCAATAGATTGTTGAACTTTTCATTTTTAGTAGGGTGCAAATCTAATTGATAACAGTGTTATGTGTATTTTTGATGTGTTGATGGTTTATGCTTTCATGGTTATTTATCAAAACTGAGAATAAGGTTAATAAGTTTAAATTTATGTGACAACTGATTCACCCCCCCCTTCTTAGTTGTCTTCCCTTGTGTTGCCAACAAGTAGAAAAGCAAGAAAGCATAAAACAGTGACACCAAATACATACGGGGAAAACCCTTTCAAGTAAAAAACCCCACCCTCCAAAAGCACAATACTATCTTTATCGCTTCAAATAAGGGTTGCAAGATATCACCAAGTACAAGCTTCTTCAACAAGTGCTTCAACACAAACCCCTGTTCTGGAGTGATATTGGAAGCACTTTGTTACCTACAAAAAATGCATTCTACAACACAAGGCACTCAATAAATAGAGTGATACAAGTTTCAAGAAGCATCTAGAAGATGAAGGGCGTCCAAATCCACATGGCACATTTCCCAACGCCTTAGACATGCATTTGGACACATGTTCAATATCCCCTTACACCCCTTACACTTGTCAAACATGCAAATAGTCTTCCTCCAAGCATGGGAACCTAAAATATGCTAAAAATATCTTATGACAGATGCTTTACACATCTTATAGCTATCATCTGTCATAGCTGACAACACTTATAGTTGTAAGAGAATTTGTCATAACTAACTAAAAATAGATGATTATCTTACATCCTGTCATAACCCAACTTGGGAGTTAACTTTCACCCATGCATTCAAAGATGCCTTATGACATGTCATAGAATTTTCCATATGCCATAGATTTCAAAGTGGGATACCTATATCCACTTGGGATGATGATGTGTCATACAGTCACATCCAACGGGGATGCCACCCAACCAATGGGTCCCAATTAGTGACATGACACCATAGGAAATTAAATAGTACAAATAAATACATAAATTACAACAATTAAATCAATGTTAGGACTCTAAGATTGAGACACCTTAATCCCAACAAGCTCCAACTATAAAATTAATATGAAATTCAAGAACTTTCCATGAGATCATAATTGCCTCATTACCACAATGCAACCAAATTATTTGAAAGCTCTACATGTCAACATGTAAGCCACATCATCATAAACAAAGGTCTGTTCATGTAAACTAATAGATCATTACTAACATCTCAATAAAAGACTCCAAGATCCTTCTATGGAAATAATTTGTCAACATCTTCAAAAGCATGAAGATAAGCATCATCTATCAATAAAACTAAAGATACCAATGACATATCACTACATATAATAGATAGGATCCATGAGCTCCTCTATGACGCAAAAAACCACTCCAAAAGACCATCCATCAATAAATGACGAATCTACATCACTTCCAAAATCTCCCATTAAATCACAATACCAAACTACGCATGTCATCATAATAACCACCTCCTAAATGAACACAACACGTGGCTCATGCACTGTCACTCTACTACATCTTCAAAACTTCCAAAGGATAGAGTAGAACCAACATCTTCCAACTAAGAAGATATAACGAACTAAGTAATTTCACAAAGCTCCCACTAAATCATGATACAAAGCTTCTCATGCCACCATAATCAACAACATGTTCCAAAATACAATTATCTCAATTACTCCAACAAACATTTTTATGCCTCATTTCAATGAACATACAAGTGCATCAAGGTGACCAAGAAAGTTCAATCCAATAGAATCCATACTAGATTACCCATAAAATTTGCACACATGTGACATCTCAAAAGTGATAGAAAAGCATGGTCAATTCTCCACCTGAAATCAAAGAAACAACAATACGTTCAGATCTCGACCAATGCAATAAATAGATTCAACACCACATTAGTAACATATAATTTAATAGAGACAACCAAAGAGAACATGTAGATTCTCCATGAGTCAAACACCAAATCAGCTCTATTGCAAACACACAATAGAGTAACTATTGTTTGGGATCCCAATAACCAACCCTATAGAAATGTTAATTGACAAGGCACATACTAACACTTACACACCTAAGGAAGCTACAATCAACCTCTTCAAATCAAGCATGAAAATATACAATTGTTTGCACCAAAAACCCTAAACAATAGTATTTTCATAGATCTTCAAAACCACAAATTTTAATTAATATGCAAAAGCTAAAAAACCATATATGCAAATATGGATCCATTTATACATTCAGTAACCTAATATTTTATAAAAAAACAAATCAATAATTTGAGATAATGGAATATCGTAGATATGAAAATCCACATATTTTAAAGCAAGAAATATACATAACCCACATATATCTAAATGATATGAATCTAAAAAATATGAATGTACAAATATTCAAAAGGATTAGAAGGTTATCTATGGAATTAAAGCCACCAAAAGACAAATTCCATAACCATTATTGACCACATACAAATGGAGGAACCAAGTTGTCCAAGATCTTCCAAGTCACCAAAAGAAAAACTCCACAACCCACATCCAACTAGAGGTTAATCACTAGTGCTTTCATGAAACAAGGGGTTACAACCATTAACCCATCATAAGAATACCTTACAATAGTCAACACATCTAGTGCTTTCCCGTGTGACCAAGTAGAAAAAATAGGCACCCAACATGAACACTCCATTAGGATAAAAGAACAAAACTTGTCATGTTAGAGGGTAATCACATATTGTCAAATAGGAGCCCTAGATCATAGCCATGTGACATGCATACACATGGAAAAAGCCATCAAATCTTTCCACAATTCCGTCAGTGTTGTTCATACTATTTCCTAAACTAAGAAATTAGATCCATTGCAAAATCCAACTCATACAAGGATTAATAAATAACCAATTCCTTCCAACACATTTCCACAAGTGTGCTAGGGTAAGAAATCAACAATGAAGGAATGCACATAGCCAAATCACCATGCATCCCTCACATGCAAGTACATGCAACTCCCATACAAGAACATGCCACCACATGCAAACCAAGGAACCACCTTTGTTCTAGTACCAAATTTTTGGAAGAATACCTATATTTTTTTTATTAATTGAATTGGATCTTCGTGATTATTAAGATTGCAGGAATTTCCACATAACCTTTCGAGGATATTAACACAATAATTAGGTCTACAATAATTTTAGCAACATTCTTGCATGTAAACCACTTATAAAAGAAATAATTAGTGAGATAGAAGAGAAATAAGCCAAAAGAAAGAGAATGAAAAATATACCTTGGAAAAATCCTTTTAAGAAAATATTAACCTCCAAAGCACCAAATCAATGTATTATTTAGCAAAAGTACACTTGTTACAATACAATACCAAGTTCTTCTCTCCATGGAGATCAACATCATCTCCCTTTGATAGAAATTTCATAGTATAACCTTGTCAAAACTCCCCTCTCATGTCTCCATCTCAAGTCCCCAATACATAGACTCATGGAGGCCCAAAAAACTACAATAAGCATTATATCATGGACCCAAACAAGGACCCAAAATAACATGGTAAAATTATATAAGACTCATACTCCATTATTTCTCGTTTACCACCTTTAGAAAGGTGCTCTATGACATTTCATAACACACATCATAAGTGGGCCAAGCTTCTTAATCCACTTTGTAACCTACCTCTTAATTACACTCGTATGCATCATAATATCTCTTACACTATATCTTTGTTATAGATGCTCTTAAACATCTTCATGACAAGATATTATTTTACAAATATGTTTACACATGTAAATTCCAAAATAAAAATAAATTACACATGGCATAATGGCCTTGAGGCATGAGCAAGATGTCCTATTTCATAAGGACAAATTAAATAATCAATTAAATAATCCAAATATTATGACTTGCCAGATGTATGACATGCCTAATCCCAAAATTTTATAATGGGGACTCTCAAAATAAAGACATGTCTAAAGGAATCATTGCAAAAATGGAATCTTGCATCATTAACACAAGTTGGATTTCAAAATTTGTGCAACCCTATTTGGATCAATCAAAAGGAAAAGTGAGGTTGACATCAAAGAAAAAATATATCACCTGATTTGAACTATGGTGTGTTGAATGTTGATCCACATTGAGAGGATAATTGTAATTATAGTGATGTGTGAACTTGAGAGAGCCCTCATGATTCTTGTGGAATTGTAATGGGTTATGATGGGAACTAATTGTGTATAAATATGTATTCAACATGCAAAGAAACCTAAATATTCAACCAACCTCTCTAAGAATTCTAGAAATTGATTGAGTTTCAACCTATGAGTATTTGTCTATAATTGTTTGGCTTGGAACTCATTATATTGTTCATTTTTTAAAAAGATAATTCTTTGATTTTCTACATCATTATGTGTTTTCCATAATTACACATTTTGTGGTGTATTTTGTGTTATTGGTATTTGGTTAGATAGTATGTAACTAGACCCTCAATCCCATTGTTGTATCAAAGAGCTTTGTTATAGGTAATGGTCTAAGCCAAATTGAGCTTGAATTAATATTAAGGTCAAGTTTGCAACCTGTCAACACACATTTCATTTTCAATCAAGAGATGCCTCCAATATGCATTGGGACCCCTATCAAAATAAAAATTCATAATATCATCATATCTAATGAAGATTTTTTATACCAAAAAAACTTGAGTCAACGATGATGAGTTTTTGATACCACTAGAACTCAATCCAATTAAGAAAAATCAAAACTAATAAATTAAATTGAATGGTTTGTCACATCTAGAAGTGATGTCACACCAAATATTGATCTCGAGATTTGAAGTGCATTGATCAAGATAATTTTATCACTAACTCATGGTTTAATTTGAATCAAGTTGTAAACCAAGTTGGAAGCCTATTAGAGATTGGAGAAGTGGAACCAAGAGTGTAAGTCAATTAGAAAAATATAGAAGTTTGGTTAATTTATGATAAGAGTAACCTTGTAAAGTAATTAATGGAGTTTTTGGAAATGATATCATCTAGTGGGAAGATGAGTCCTTGTGAGTTGAACATGTCCTTGTGCATGCCATGACAACCAATTTCTAGGAACATGACTCCAATGACTTGAAATCGTGACCAAGTACCCTAGTGTTTATTAAGGTTTATAGAATCAGAGTGTAGCTAAGTTGATAATTAGATAAGTTGTTAAACTTCTAATAATTTATGGTCTTTTATATGCATTTGCATGTAATTATGTGTAAAAATGACTATAGCTCAAATTTGTAAGAGGGGGACCAACCACGTCAAGGCTCCAGGTCACGGAGAGCCGAGAGCAGAGGGCTGCCCTAACTTACCTCACTCTAAAGGAAGGGGATCAAGAATAAAGAGCACTATGTAGTACTTTTGTCACTCTTCAGACCCAAGTTTAAGGTTTAGGCTAGGAGAGCTGATTTTCGGAGTCTGTACTACACCCCAGACAACTCTTTGTCCAAGGACAATAGCGTAATTTCGGGATGACAGTGTGTTGCACTGGCATCTCTCGGGTGTGTCGGCATTTGTATGACCAAAATATAGTAAGCACAGTAGAGACTACCTAAAAACATACTAACAACCTAGCTAGTTGATCTTGAAGGAAAAAAATAGAATAAGGAAGTACAAGAAATAGAGACGAAGATAATAAAGCAAATAGATAAAGGTGAGGGTGACAAAGATAATCTTACAAAGATACCAATTTTCCAGCTAGCTTTGCACGTACGTCCACCTCTACACAAGAAAGAGGAAAAATTGTTGGGGCTGTATAGGGGCCTGCCTCAGTCAGACCCCCGTTTTTGGTGTTTCTACCTCCACAAACAGCCAGAAAGCAACGAAGTAGAATATTTGATAAAGGAAAGAAAAGATAGAAATGAACACTACAAACAATACAATGCTACTCTATCAAATCACAAAGGAGAGGAGTGAAGTGTTACCACTTCCACCCAAAATCTCACTAGCCAATGGAAGGAGAAAGCAAGCTATGGACTTGGCAAAGTCACCACAGCTACAATGGTGATGAAGGGAGGTCTTGCAAGACTCCAAGCCCACACTTTCAAAAGTGCCTCACACTTGCAATGTGGAGTTGATGGAGTGCCAAAGCTGCTACAATGCTCAAAAGTAGAGTGCTAGAATGTTGCTTGTGAGTGAAAGAGTGAAGAGAAATTGCTTAGAGAGTTCAAGAGAATTGTTAGAGGGTCAAATGAAGTGAGAATGGATGAATTTGAAGGTAGAACGAGGAAAAATATACCATTTTCAGGTTAGTTGGTCGAAGAGGGATGTTACAATTTGACCCCAATCAAGTGTGTAACGCCTCTACCAACTTCAGACTTAAGAATCCATCAGGGACGACAGCACGCCGCACGGACGTATGTGCACCGCGCATGCGTCCCCAACAAATATTCTCTCACCGATGCTTAGGAAAAATGCCAAGTGGATGGAAGACAGGTAGGTGACGTGGAATCTTTCCTTTGGATTTTATTTTCTCAGGTCATGAGGGTATGTGAAAGGGGAATTTTCCTAAACAGTGCAAATTTTCTCCTATACATTTTCCCCCCACTTTAGCGAGCATGAATACTGATGAGTGCTTAGTAAAGTAGATCAAAGAGTTAGTATGGTTAAAAATGTATACCTAAACCATGGAGGAAAGAGACCGTGATCTGGCGAACTTGAAAGCGCAGGGCAAGCAAAGGACTCCACAAGTACTCTCCCTAAGGAGTTTCAAACAAAGAGACTCCATAGCTCCACATAACTATGAAGTTGCACAAAGTACATTGGCGTCCCTTAGACCAATGATGGACAAATCTCACAGGATGAAAGTGTCTCATAGGCCCGCAGAGCTGCAAGAAGGCAACCCCCAAGTTCTCTCTCATGAAGGAAGCCCAGTGAAGTAAGGGCCTTACAGGCCTGTAGACCTACAAGGAGGCGTCCCCCAAGTTCTCTCTCATGAGGGAAACCCAATGAAGGGGACTCTGTAGAGTCAGACTAGAAAGCGGCTTTACAAGCGCACCTACAAAGTGACATGTTAATCCATAGATAAAACATGTCAAAAAACAAAGCATCCACGCAAGAAAATAAGCGGACAGTCACGCAGACCATCGATAAGTTGGAAGGCTTTCAAAGGGATCCCTCGGGAACCCTTCAAAAGGAGAGGGGTCCACTCAAGGGATGCGTTGTTTGAAAGTGTGAAAGAGAAGTTTTTCCTCAAATCAATTCATCATCAAGGAATCCTTTTGAAAGATGTTCACTTCATCAAGGAATTCAAAAGGAAGAAAATCCCCCCTTGTGAGGGGAATTTTGAGGATTCTCCCACAGGAAAAAGCTTATCCCACCCCGAAGGAAAGTTCTCAAGTTCTTTCTTTACGAACCCATGATGAAGGAAACACGTTATGTTAGAGGTCCAAGTCGAGAATGTGATCTTTGAAAAAGGTTTGCGAAGATTCTCAAGAAAGGATTCGTTGACAACGAATGCGCTTTTTGAAAATTGAAACATTGTGAAAGTAACGTTGTCACACATACGAGGGGCAACTCAAGCAAAAAAGGGAGAAAGGTAAGAAAGCGAAAGAGAAGTATCATGAACAAGAGGCACAGGGGTGATTTGATATTTCGAGGTCGAAGCTGCTCATAAATATATATAAGTATAATAATAGTATATAAATGAACTTTCATCAACCCCCTCCTATATCAAACCATGTGAATAATGCACAAGAAGACAAAGTAAAAATTAAAAAATGGGTCAACATAAGCCTAAATGCCCCCAATGATTTGCATCGTCCCCAATTTTCCAAAAGTCAATACACATAACAAAGGAAGATGATGATACAAATAGAAGGTTTACAACACAAAAATCACTCTTGTATCCAAGCACCAGCAAGGGTGACAAGGGTGATCCAGGAACAAATAGCACAAGCATGGGAGAACACATCACAACACACACACACACATCTATTCTAAAGATAAAGACGATGCCTCCCTCTACAACTCATCGACCAAGAGGTCATCTAATTCCCAAACTAGATCATTATAAGGGGAAGGAGGACGAGCCTGCAATGGTGGAATATTAAGGGGCACAAGGGCTAAGGAAAATCCCCCGCAAGGTCTTCTCTGCTCGACTCTTGTGGAGCTATGGTCAGCGACTTCGCGAAGATTTTCGACAAGGCCAGAACTTCATCTAAAGATTTGAACATACACTTTCTAGAAGTACCATGTCATACCTCAACAGATGGGGAGGATTGAGCCCAAGATTCACCGCTTGGCTCACCAAGCGATTCAAGAGTGGTGACAAACTCAGGGGAAGCCGAGACTTGTTCCATCACTAGAATGGAACAAGCTAGCATAGGACCACCTTTTGGAGAAGGTGGGCTCCTCTTATGCCCTTCATTGCTGGAAGAGCCAACCTCCACCTTCTACTTCGTCAAGGGATGTGAACTCCCTACAAACGAGGCAAGAGGTGTGGAGGGGGAGGAGGAGAAAACCGTAGTGGACACCACTTAAGTATTTAGCATGTCCACGAGTTTAGAGAATGGTGGTAGGAGGCCACGAAGGTCGATACATAGAGGATTCCCTATGGAGACGCTTCCTTCTACCATATCAAATGGGCCTAGGCTCCATGGGTAGAATAGGGAGTTCAAATGCAGGACGCTTGGGCTTTCGCCAAGTGGGCACCATAGGATTCTCCCACAAGTGTGAAAAAAAATCTGATGGTGTTGCAATAGAGTGAGAGGAAGCATCAGGTTGGACAATAGAAGAGGAAGAAGAGGGACCTCGAGAGTGCCTCTCTTCTCCTCTACGAGCCTTGGCGGCATCATTGTCAGCTTTTAAACATGCCTTATGGGAGACAACATAAGGTGATTGAGGGTACCTTACTCTAGGTGTCAAGCACCCTTTCTTATACTTTTGATATGTTCAGAACAAGAGGTCCTTCCTAGGCGGGAGAGGACCAAAAGTGGTCTAAGGAATAACTATCACATGCAATCGGTGGTCTATAATCAGTGTCATGGATCACATGCACGGAACCCTCATGAATAAACTTCAAACATTTTTGCACAATCGAGGGAGCTACATTCATAGCTACTAGCCAAGGGATACCTAGCTTCACTCTGAAGAGTTTGGACCCCTGGAGTATGTCAAATAGAAGGTTTACAGATTTAGGTTTGATAAACACTGACAAAAAAATACTACCAAGGGGAGGTATGGAAAGTTTGTTATGCATACGAATGGTGCTTATAGGTGCATCATACCCATCTTTATGTAGGAAGTTAATTAACATGATCTCCTCGGTTATAATATTCACTTGAGACGTGGAGTCAACAAGAACACCTGCTACAGTGTTTTCGTTGATTCATGCAACGATATATAGAGGAGATGGTTCTCTATTAAATCCCATTGACAAGTCCTATGAGGTGAATGTTATACCTAAACTACTACTCTCAGGATGCGTAGAGGGGATAGGTAGATGTAGGAAAGAGGCCATCACACACACTAAACGATACTCCCAGAAAGCTCCCAAAAGGTTTGAAATAGGACAGTGACCCAATTAAGGCTTTGTTCTGCAATACTTATGGAACCTTCCAACTATGCCTACTAGGGGTCGCAAGTTGGGTTGTAAGGCGAGACGCCTCACAACACTTGCACCTACAACACTCCTAGAACGTGAGGAAAGGACCCTTCAACACTGCCAAACGGAACCAAAATGGTTCACATCAGGTTCACCAAAAATGTAAGAGGGGGACCAACCACGTCAAGGCTCTAGGTCACGAAGAGCCGAGAACAAAGGGCTGCCCTAATTTACCTCACTCTAAAGGAAGGGGATCAAGAATGAAGAGCACTATGTAGTACTTTTGTCACTCTTCAGATCCAAGTTTCAGGTTTAGGATACGTGAGGTGGTTTTCGGAGTCTGTATTGCACCCCAGATATCTCTCTATCTGAGGACGACAACGTGTTTCTAGGACATTAGTGTGGCACGCTGGCATCCGTACTGCTAGAAAATAGTAAGCACAGTAGAGATTTCCTAAAAACGTACTAACGGCCTAGCTAGTTGATCTTGAAGGAAAAACAAAATAAGGAAGTACGAGAAATAGAGACGAAGATGATAAAGCAAATAGATAAAGGCTAGGGTGACAAAGATAATCTTACAAAGATACCAATTTTCCAGCTAGTTCTGCACGTACGTCCACCTACACACAAGAAAGAGAAAAAATTGTTGGGGCTGTATAGGGGCTTGCCTCAGTCAGACCCCCGTTTTTGGTGGTTCCACCTCCACAGACAGCCAGAAAGCAATGAAGTAGAATATGTGATAAAGGAAAGAAAAGATAGAAATGAACACTACAAACAATACAATGCTACTCTATCAAATCACAAAGGAGAGGAGTGAAGTGTTACCACCTCCACCCAAAATCTCACTAGCCAATGGAAGGAGAAAGCAAGGTATGGACTTGGCAAAGTCACCAAAGCTGCAATGGTGATGAAGGGAGGTCTCGCAAGACTTCAAGCCCACACTTCCAAAAGTGTCTCACACTTGCGATGTGGAGTTGTTGGAGTGCCAAAGCTGCTGCAATGCTCAAAAGTAGTGCTAGAATATTGTTTGAGAGTGAAAGAGTAAAGAGAAATTGCTTAGAGAGTTCAAGAAAATTGCTAGAGTGTCAAATTAAGTGAGAATGGATGAATTTGAAGGTAGAATGAGGAAGATTTTGCAATTTTTAGGTTGGTTGGTCAAAGAGGGATGTTACAATTCAACCCCAATCGGGTGTGTAACACACTTGCTAACTTCAAACACGAGAATCTGTTAGGGATGGTAGTGTGCCACGTGGACGTCTGCGCGTCGTGCGTGCATCCCCAACAAATATTCTCTCACCGACACATAGGACAGATGCCAAGTGGATGGAAGATAGGTAGGTGACGTGGAATTTTGCCTTTGGATTTGATTTTCTAAGATGAGGGTATGTGAAAGGGGAATTTACTTAAGGGGTGCAACTTCACTCCTATACAAAATTATTATCAATGTTTTCGTGCTTAGAGTTAGTTGTCAATCTAACATTGGTAAAAAAAATTGACATATATGATTGGTTTTAGACATTTGGATTCAATTAGCACTTTCAATGATCAATTTTTTTTTTTTGAATAATTAATTAAAATTAGTGAGTAGTCATTCAGATCCCAAAACCAAACCCAAATTAACTTTGGTTTACAAACTTCCTAACAATAAACCTTGTGACTTATATTCAATTGTGAGTTTTATTGGACCTTAGGGAAACTAACCTAACAAACTAAGTGAAAAAGCTGACAAGTTAAATGAAAAATACATATTTAGAATATTGTGTACAAATTAAACGAAATTATCTAACGTGGATTAAACTACATGACACGTGTATTAATTAAACTAATAAATATTTGAATTTTATTTTAGATTAAAAATACAAAAAATAAAAGATATAATTATTGTTGTTTGAATAAGCAATGAAGAGGCGCATGGAATCAAATTAGGGCAGCATAGGAATTAAAAACTAAATTCTTCTACCAAATCTCATTGTGTGAATAGAATGGAGCACCTGAAAAAAAAAAAAAAAAAAAATTGCATGAGGTCAAAGGTGTAAGAAGATCTAAATGAAAAATTTTGTAAAATAGATTAATATGCAACTACCAACTTGGTGGATTCACGTAAGAATAGAAATTTAGCTGCGTTTGAAGAATATCATGAAGTTTGACGTAGGAAGATAGAGATAGAATTGGTTTTCAGCCGCCAGCAAGGCCTTTTACATGGAGAATAATGAGACAGAATAGAATAGAAACGCTATTATGACTATGCATAATGATGATGAAGTTTTGAAATAAAATGTAAGACAAAGATAATAGAATCTCAAACAATATCTCACATAAGATAAAGGAGTGCTAAAATGTTCCCTTGCTACCAAGAAAATTTAATTAAGGCAATGAAAACAAATTTTGACATAGAAATTATGTTTGATCAAAGCTCACATGTATGAAAAAAAATTACTTCTAAGAGTAAATTGAAAGACATGTACACTTGAATATTGCTATGTGATAAAATTTTATATAGTTCAAACCAAATTCTATATGAAAACAAATTTGTCAAGTTTTGCTTTGTGTTCTTAAATTTATTTACATAATATTAAACGAGAATGCTAGTTAATGTTAAAATTTCCATCTATTTTCCTTATTCAATCCTTAATTTCCTTCGTGCGTTGGGGTTCACTTCAATCAACATCTCGAATCAAAGTCAATGTCTTTCCACTAATCCATTTCATGAGATTAATTTCATGTACACTTTTGAAGATTTGGATTGATGCTATTTCTAGGCCCTCATCAATAAATCAAATGGGTTGGCATATAATGTCATAGCACTAAGGATGTCCCTTGAAGACTTAAGATTTACAAGCAAAAGCCTAGGATGTAACCTTTAGCTTCAAATTTTTTTTGTCCTTGATTCTTTTGATGTGTTCTATATTGAGTTTCATTTATTTTGGCTTCAATTTTTGTGCTATTACATTGAGTGCTTAAAGTAGTGTTGGTCATGAAGTTGATAGTGATGACCTTGTACTAACTTTATGTAGGATAAGTTACTCAAGTCCATAATTATGACTAACAAATTGTCCTACCTTACAACATTAGACCAATCTTTGACAAATCACATAAATTTGAAAAGCTCCCTAACTACTTTTGGGAAGATGAACTTGTTGCATTTGACCTCTAGTTTTGGGGTTGGTTTATAGTTAAAAACTTTGTGATTTGCATTTTTTAATTTTTTCTCACATCATTTTTCCTTATCATCTTGTTTCTTTAAATTTTATTGAAGACTTGCATATTTCACATTACCAATTTTGGTTTACAACCATTGGGTGACAACATGTAAGAGCTTATTTGGCATTCTATAACTTACGAATATGGATGATGCTTAGCTTTAAGTAGAATACTTGCATTTTTTGGAGTACATTTTTCATTTAATTTCAATTTAATACAAACATTTAATTATAGGTAGCATACAGTTGACACAATAGACTCTAGTATCACAAGGTTTTGACAAAAAAGATAAATAATTCTAAATAATAAATTTAGTATACCACAGTATTTTAACTTTACATCTCACTGCAACATGTTTTCTAGAATTTAGAAATTATAAATCACCTTTGCCTTTTCCTAGTAAAGGAAAGCAAACAAATAAAAGTTATCAACCGAGCTAATGCTCCAATTCGAAGCCGGGCAAATCCTTAGATATGGGACAGTGATCCGGAAGGATAGAGTGGTGCAGACTAGTCGCTGCCTAGAGTCTAGGTCGTGGATTTTTCGGTTCCGTGGTGGGGGAGGTTCGACCCTCCCCCACGAAGGTAATATCCTTCATGCCCTTCCGTGGTTGCCCTCATTCTTTATTTTCCTGGGAGTGTTATATGTTTTTCTTCCTGGTTTTCTAGTTGGATTGCGTGTTTTTCGTTCTTCTTTCCTGCCTGGCCTAAAGGGCTGGTGTTTTAGTGTGAACTGCTATGGAGGGGGGTTCGACCCCCTCCATACCCACTGGGGTTGCCTCGAAGGATGGGGAAATAGTTAATACCATAAACCGCCCCAAATCATTATGTGAGGCTGTTGTGTCTGATCAACCAGTTTGTCTGGAAAGTGCGAAGTTTGTTTTTGAGCCTTCTGAAGGAGGTAAAACCGCTGATGAAAATGGAGGTCCGCAAGACACGGTTCCTCCGGATACCACTGTGATTGTTCCGAACCTTGATATGCTTGACACAATCCACAAAGAGCGGGGTAGACTCTCGGAGGTTGCAGTTTTTATGGCGGCCATTGACTTGGATAATCTCCCCGCTAGAAAATACTTGGATAACTGGTTTAATTCTATGTGGTTTAAAAAATTAAATGTTCAAATCTCATTCTACTATATGATTCAAAAAGGGTTATTCTTAATTTATTTTAAAAACCATGAGATGCAATTGAAAATGTTAAAGAAAGCTTACTGGAGCGTTAGAAAGTCAGTGTTTAGGTTTTTGTCCTGGAAGTTGGGGGCTAACTGTGACGAAATCCTTGCCTTGTCTAGCCCTAGGTGGTTGTTGGTTAAAAATATTCCCCAAGATTTATGGTCCTTTGTTCCGCAAATTGTTGAACCCTTTGGGGGAGTACTCAGGGTGGATAGGCCTCGTGTTACGCTTCCTGATCTGAATACTCGTGTCCTTGTTTCTCTAAGACCAGGTGTCAAGGTTCCTAGTAATATTGGTATTAAACTTGAGGGTAGTCTTCACTTGTGCCCGGTGGAGGTGCTTGGTGGTATTGGGGCCTGCTACCTCTGCAGGAAAGAGGATCACCTGAGAAAAAATTGCCCCCTGATTCGTAGTAATGGTAGCCGCCCTCCTGCTAAACCACCTAGAGATTTAATTGTTGCTTCTCCGTCTGTCAATCTTGTGGTGGCTTCTGATGTCAATTGTGGTTTGGTCACCGAATTGGGGGTTTCTCCTTGTGCCTTTGGTTTCTCGGCCTCTCCCCTGGTGCCCCCCTCTCCATCTTTGGTTGCCCTTGCTATTGGATGTAGTGTCCCCAGCGTTGCTCCCCCTCAACCTGCCTGACATTCTGAGGTCCCTTCTTGCATTCTAACTTCCCCCCTGTCAATTGACCTTCCTTTTTCTCCGCCTTGCCAGGCTTCTTTACCAAGCCCTGCTCCCCGTTCTCCTCCTTCTGTTCCTGTTGGCGGTGGCAAAAAAAATGCTCAGATGCTTGCTCTTGAAAGCATTATGAAGAATGGCAGAAAACGTAGTAATAATAAGCAGAAAAAAATAGAAGTGATCAAGACCTATGTTAATGGAATTATAGTTGATGAAGAGACTGTGGTCTCTAACTCTCATGATAATGAAATTCTGACAGAAAAAGAAAACCCCTCCAAAATTGAGAGTATAGTTTCTACTTTTGAAACCATTCAATCCCTCAATTTTCCTCCAGTTTCTAGAAGCAAAGGAATAAAACTTGGAAAAAATGGTCGTGGTCAAGGTTTGGATGCCTCTGGGGATAACTAGATGACTTCCACAGAAAATTGTGGTGACCTTGGCTTTTCTCCGACTAAGAATTCTCTTGAGACCTTGACTGACATGGTCTGAAAATGGTCTGTTGATAAATCTGAAGCTTCTAAACTTGAGATCTCCAACCCCATGCAAACTTGTGATCCTATAGACACTATTGGGCACCCTGTTGATGAGGAGACCCTTGGAAGGATAGTGGGCCTACCCAGTGAGGAGGCCAAAAAAGATAGCTTGAGTGTAGTATTGAGAACCTCCTTGACTGGGGAAGGGTTTGAGGAAAATTCTGGGAAGGATTTGGAAAGTGTAAGGAAAACTGTTGGGGATTCTGAGCCCCACCCCCCCAAGGAACCCAAAAAATGAGGTAGGAAAAAAGGCAGCACCATCTCAGTCTGCAAGAATGGTGCTGGAATTATTAAAGGAAAGAGGAAGAAAACCAACATAGTTCTAGCTGTCCCCTCTCCCAAGAGAGTTGAAAATGAAGAGAACACTATTAGATATTTGAAATGTTTAAGAATGCTAAAGAGACCCCTGCCAGTAAATATACTAATGATAGTTAGTTGCACCTCATGGAATGTCAGGGGGCTGGAGTGCCCTGACAGAAAGTATATTGTTAGGAGATTTCTCAATTTGGAGCAAGATAAAGATTTTGTCTTTTTGCAAGAACTTAAAGCTGTTAGGTTCTTGTTAGAAACCAACTTAAAGTTCATTTGGGCAGATTCTATGTTCTTGACCTCCAAACATGAAAAAGGTAAAGGAGGGGTGGCCATCTTGATGGCCAATAAATGGAAATCATATCTTATTGATTCAGGGGTTTCCCCCTGTAACGGAGTTGTTTGGGCCACTTTTCAGAGAGGTGGTATCAATTTTGGTAGGTGTGGCTTATGGAGGTGGCTATCTGAACTCCCCGAGGTTCCTTGGATTATAGGAGGTGACTTTAACATGATTGAGAATAAGGAAGATAAGAAGGGGGGAATGAGTGTGGACTAGAAAGGGAATGAAATGCATTATTGGTTCAGAATGAAAAACAAGCTTAATCTACTTGATCCTCTTGAAGGTTTGAAGGAAGAGAGCAACGGTGTGTGGTTTACCTGGTGTAATGCCCAGAAGGGCAAGAAAAGAATTTATAGTAGGCTTGATAGATTTTATGCCAACAAAGACCTTTGCAATTTTGAGCCACTCAACAGGGGTAACAAAGTGGTGGTCTATCCTTACACTCTTTTTGACCATCACCCGATTAAAGCCAAGATAACCATCAACAATGGAATTAAGATTAGCCCCAAAAACAAGGATAACTTCATTCTCAATACCAGTTTATTGCTAGACAAGGATTGCATTGAAGCTATGAGTACCTTGAGGGGTATAAACAAGTGGATCTTAAGAGGGTCTAGTCCTATAGAAAGATGGAATCAGAATGTTAAGTCCTGGAGGTACATTTTTCAGACAATTGGTAAAAAGAAAACATTGGATAGGAGGAGGGAGGAGAATCACCTCCAGGATGAGTTGCTGGTTGTTGAGGCTAGGATCTAAGAGGATCACAAGGATGAGAAACTCTATGAAGAGCTTAACAAAGCAAAAATCTCTTTGAGGAAATTGCAGGCTAATAAGATTCAAGGGCTTAAGGTGAGGGCTAAGCTCAATTGGTTGAGCAATGGGGATAAAGGATCAAAATTTTTCTTCATATATATTAAGGAAAAAGGCCTAAAAAAGCAAATAGACCAGATTTGTCATAATGGTGTGACAATGTCAAAACAGGAAGACATCCTGCAACAATTCACTCTGTTCTACAGGGAACTTTTTAAATCTGAAGATAATGGAGAAGAGTGCATGGGGGCAAGAAACACTCTCAAGGGTTTGATGCCAAAAAAAATCTCTAAGGAAGACTATGCTCTGCTCTCGGCTAACATAACCAAAGAGGAGATCAAAAGAGCAATCCTTGCCATGAGCAACGATAAATCTCTTGGGTTAGATGGGCTCCCTGTTGAATTTTACAAGACCTTCATTGATTGGATTTGTGAGGATTTGCTCCAAGTCTATATGGAAGCCCTTGAAAAAGGGTCCTTGGGAACCCACATCAATCAAGGTCTTATTAAGTTATTACCAAAAGAGGGAGACAAAACCTTGATTAAAAATTGGAGGCCAATAACCCTGTTGAATGTTTCGTACAAGGTGCTTGCAAAAGTCCTAGCCTTAAGGCTTACAAATATCCTGCCCAAGTTTATAAATACCACTCAAACTGGGTTTATTAAAGGAAGGTACATCCTTGAAAACTTAATTACCAGCTGGGAGGCTTTAGATTGGGCCAAAAGATCTCAGCAGAATGTGGCAATGCTTTTAATTGATTTTGAGAAGGCTTACGACAGAGTGGAGTGGTCCTTCTTGATGATGGCTCTGGAAGCTTTTGGGTTTCCGCAGGGTTTTACCAAAATGATCAGCACTCTCTTAAGTGATGCTTCTACCGTGGTTGAGGTGAATGGGTCCAGGTCTGAACCAATCCAATTGGAGAGGTCAATTAGACAGGGATGCCCCATTGCCCCGGCCTTGTTTGTTATTGCCTCAGATGCTCTTCATTACCTGCTAAGGGAGAAGTGTGTTTCGCCTAAAGTGAATGGGCTGAAACTTCCCGACAATGGTGAGCTCCTAAACATTCAGTTTGCTGATGACACTTCCATTTTTGTGGAATTAGAAGAGAAAAACTTTGGAAGATTAATGGACAAGCTTGGTCTGTTTTGTCAGGCTTCAGGAGCTAGGATTTCAAAAGCTAAGTCCATTCTATTAGGTTGGCTTGACACCCCTCCTGGCTGGTTGCAAAAGTTTGATCTTCAATGGGGGGGGACGCAAAAACAAGGTACCTGGGGATCCCTTTCGCTGTCTCACCCAATTTGAAGGAAATGTGGCATTGGCTTAAGGCCAAGATTGATAAAAAGCTAGATGGTTGGAATAGACATTATCTTTCTCTTGTTGGGAGGGTGCAGGTGTGCCAAAAGATTCTTTCCTCATACACCTTATACTTTGCTTCTGTTTGGTTCTTCCACAGTTATCAAGTCAACGAGGTGCAAAAGAAAATCAGAGGTTTTCTTTGGTCCGATGGGAAAGACAAAAAGAAGTTGCACGCTGTTAGGTGGGAGTGGTGTTGTATGGAAAAAACTAATGGGGGCTTGGGCCTCAAAGATCTCAAAAAGCATGGTATGGCACTGGCTGCGAAGTGGGTCATCAAGGCCCTTGATGGGAATGAACCATGGAAGATTCTTATCAGGAATAACATTTCTCAAGCTGTACCAAAATTGGCTAAGTCTTGGAAGGCTCTTCCTTTCAGTGATCTCCTCATCACCAAGTATCCAATAGTGCCTGCTGGATCATCAGTTTTCAGAAGTATTTGGAAGGCCTGGGAATCCATAAGGGGCAGTTTCACTAGCCCTCTCCTAACTGATCCTAACAACAACCTAATCCATCCAGGTAGATCCATCTGGTGGAATCTTGAAAACAATGGAAAGCCTTTAGCATTATTGCAAGGCTGCTCAGCTAAGAATTGGAATCGGATTGGCATTAAAACATTCAGTGATATCTTCAGGGATGGAACTCTGGTTAGTTGGGATCAGTTGAGGGAGGATTATGGGCTGCCTCCCTCTAACTTTAGGACTTACTCTGTACTAAGGGAGGCCTGTAAAAGGTGGAACCCAAGTCTCCAAGTAGGTAGCTGGGAGGATGATCTGCTTAAAATTTTATGGAAGGGTACCCTACCCTTGCAAGATGTCAAAACTAAGGACATTTATAAAGAATTAATTAACTCATGCGCTCCTGCTGACTATCTCAATAGGGCCTGGAAGGCTAACCTTGAAAGCAAGGACTGGCAAAAAGTTTTTAAGTATCTGTGGCATAATGGGATAGATGCTAAAAAGACTTGTTTTAGATGGCTTGTTTTGCTTCAAAAAGTTCCCTTCAAGTTGAAAGTTTGTGATGTTATTTGTGATATTTGCAGGGTTCCTGAGTCTATGTCTCATTTTTTTTTTGATTGCTTGTATGCTAAGGAGATTTGGAATTTGCTCTGGAATGGTCAGAATACTTGGTAGTCAAGTAGGAATTTCACCTGGAAAGAAATTTTGATGGGTTTTGATAGTAAATTAAGCAAACAATTGCATCTCTTATGGTTTTTTCTTACTACTGAAATTTTGTGGGTGTTATGGAAAGCAAGGAATGAGGACAAATACAGTGGGGTATGGAGGTTACTTACTGAGTCGAATAAAAGGCTCACATTCTATAATGTTTCCTTGCAGGTCATTGCCATCATGGAGGTTGCGGAAAGCAAATTCCCGAAGCTGCTCAAGAATGAGAGGACCCCTTTCCATCAAAGAGAAGTCATGCACGGCCGCTCATGGCAGCAGGATCAACCCAATATTGATGTCTTTACGCAGGCCCTGGAAAAACTTAAAGAAGAGCTCCATGGCTAAGTTAGGCTGTGATGGCGTAGTGGCAGTGTATAAGGAGGAAATGAAGCATAGTCACGCATGGCACCCAACGTAGGATCCGTTGGCATCTGTTGTTTCTTTGCTAGTCAATGCAGTGTTTTTTAATCTATCATCTTGTAACCAAGTGGTCAATGTGTCTCGATGTGCATGATGTTCCTTTTACCTGTATGTTTTTAATGTGTAAGCAGCTGCTCAGAAAATGTGTAATCAACAGTGCAAATTATGTAAATAACTATACAGATTTCTATTTGCAGCAATGAGAATGTTGTAACAGTTTAGCAGTAGTTTTTAGGATGGTGGGTTGTTTGTTGCGTCTATTTTGTAATTCTTGTTGTTTGCTCGATTATTAATAAAAAAAAAAAAATGCTCCAATTCTGACAAGAACCTAAATACAACTAATCCAATCATGTAGATCATACCCTTTGCCCCACAATGCACCGCAACGAGTATCAACTATATACACTAGAATACCTATCATGCATACAATATTCGTTCCAATTAAAATATTTCTCTAGAATGCATACAATATTCATTCCAATTAAAATATTTCTATACAATATTCATTCCAATTAAGAAAATTCTCTAGTTGGTTATGAGAATGTGCTTAATATTATAATTTAAGACTATAAATTTTGTATTGCTACAAGTAAAAAATAATGATAATGTTGTCTATATTTTAAAAGAAAATGTTATCATTTTTTAACGGGTGACCCACAATACTGGTTTACAATTTTTGGCCAAACTGGACACTGAACTAGTTTTTTCTAACTAAAACTTCACTTTCGAGCACCTATAGTAGCTAAACCATGAGGAATTTGAAGATAATGCAAACTAGTGATTTGTGAAATTTTATTTGTAGATTCTAAATATATATTTTTCAAAAATTTTGAAATCAGATTGCACTTCTTTTTCCATCTCCTCTGAAAACTAGTTTTTTCAGTAAACACCATTTTAAGGAATGACCCTCACCGTATAACACAACTTTTTTTCCATGAAGGATAAAATTTATTTTTTTCGAATTTAGATTTGTAACTATGATATCTAGTGCTTCCAATTGGTTTCATAATGTTTTATTGAATTTTTTTCCTTAATCAAGTTTCAAATTAAAACCAATTACAATTCAAACATAGGTCGACTATATACCAACTTTTTTTTTATGTATCGAAATTCAATTTTCTTTTTTTTGTTGGATCTAGGACTTCAATATCCGATACTCATATTTTTCAAAAAAAAAAATTGATAATTTTCTATTTTTTCACATGTGCAAAACAGAGAGCTTGATTTTTAGTGAAAAACCTACATTCACAAGAAATAAAAAAATAAATATAATAATAAAATTAAATTTATTTAAAATTATACTTTTTGGGAAGCTTATAATAAGGACTACATACTTATAAAAAAAAAAAATCAACTCATTTGATCCCCCAAAAGATAAATAAAAAGTGGTTTTTTATCAGCATTTTGATAGGTGTAAAGGAGACTATTATAGGTATGGTTTAAAACTAACGGGGTTCTATCCAAGGGGGTTTCGTCTAAGGTAGTTTGATCAAACCCTCTTCAATTGGAATGCTTTAAATGAAACTTTTGAAGGCTTGAATCATTATATTTTCTAAAAATAGGTGATTTCAGCAAAAATTAGAATCTCCTAGAAATTGTAAACCAGCTTTGTGGGATCACCCTTACATGAATTTACTTTAAATTGATAAATTAATCATTCACTAGAAAAGAAAACACATGGGATTAAAATAATTTTACAAGTAAAAAATAGTCATTTAATGACAACCAATTTTATGCCACTTGTTTTTGGTATATCCTATAGTTAAAATTGAATTTTAAAAATAAAATGCTAAAAATTAAGTTATTATGTTATATCAAAAAAATTAACCAATGTTAGCATTGTGTAAACAAACATTATGCCCACGAGTCAACTATAAGTACTAAGGTAAGCATGATATTTCCAAGCTAACAAAAGAAGATGACAAGAAGTTGAAAGAGAGCACAAACTATGTTTAACCAAGATTGATTTCCATGAGGTATATTTGATGTGATTGAAGATGATTGGCTACACATAAACGAGTATGGAGAGAAAAAAGAAATGATAACTTTAAACTCCAAAGATGAGTGAGATGACATTGTTGATAAGACATGAGAACCAAATGGTTACAATAATGGAATGCATGCATATAACTTCAAAATAAATAGAATAATTGTAGAGGAAAATAGATGTTTATTATATGCATAATTAGTCACAATTAATTATTGATCATCATTAAACCAAAAGACAGGAATCCTCACCTTGATGGAACATGCCCATCAAACATGCCTCTCAATCCATATAAAATAACTATCACCTTATTCATTTATACATGCCTTTTATTACAATACTATTCAATATAATTGTATTATATATGTATTGTGCATATACCTAATAGGTACATGACTATTATTAGAACTTTCTTTCTTGTGACTTGTAACTGTTAGATCAATTGCTAGTAATTTGCCCAATTTGTAATTGGCTATGAGAATAAGAGCTTTCATTCTTGTAACTTATAGTTATGAAATTAATTACTATCATTTTATATAAATTTGTAATTAGTTAAAATATTAATAATTTAAGCCATGTGACATGTACTTTCATATTTCACCCAAAAAAAAACTTATAGCCATTGCTTGTAGCCATATTAAATCATATAAAGAAAAAATTATTAATAAAAATTACACAAATTTCAAAAAAGGTTATGTAAAAGGAAAGATACTAAAATAGTTTTAAACCCATATCAAATTTAATGAAACTGTACAAATTCTTTTTTTTTTTTTGGTGAAAGGCAAATAGCTGATATATATTAATATATAATAAAAAGGTACAAAATAGATGTTATGGTTCTTGAAAAAACGGACTAATATCATAGTAGCTTACTATAGATCAAATTACAAAATGCCCCTTAGATTGTCTATGCTTCCACTACCTGTAGACATTAACCCTTATATATCAAAAGATGAAAACAAATGAACAGAATAAAAACCCTTATCCTAAAGACACTACATTTATATACATATATTTCCCTTCATCAACCCTTTACAAAACAAACCCACTTATTCCTCCATTTCCACAATGTCATTTTCTGCTTAATTTTCTTCAAATTCTTGGTTTTCATCACCCAGCTCATTTGCTTGTAGAGGAATGTTAAGATTAGGAATCTCCCGTTGATGTAGGGGAGTAGAAGAGTTTGCACGATCCGAAATGTCCACCAAAGGAGCCGCTCGAGGTACTTGAGTAGGTGGAGGAACCGTCACATTCATTGGCTCGGCATGAACATGGTTGAGTAGGGTGAGAATAGCATTGGTTCGGCGTCTGATATCATCTGCCAAGTCCCCACCAACTGCCACTCTGTGTCTTTCCAGTGCTAGCTACAGGTATTGAAAGCTTCACATCTCCAATGTATTTTTTATACCATCAAGAATAGAAACGTACACATTCTCGTTGAGTAGAAAGTGATGAGGAAAGAGGTTGCCTACTCTCCCCCAACCTTTCCAAAACTCATATGCTTGTATACCTTTAAGCAATTTATCATCTTGCAGAAAGACCTCCTTTACCACTTTTGAAGCTATCAACTAAAGATCAGGTAAAGACTGAAGCAAGTCATAAGCATTAGATAGAAAGATAGAAACCAATTGAGGGGGAAAGATGGCTCGTCAAGCTTGAGGATAAAGTACCTCTTCTCCAATAATTTGAACAACACTTTCTATACTAGTAACAATGGGATTTAAATACCTGGGCAAGTTGTAAATCCCCAATTGTTTCGGAGAAAAGAAGCTCCTATTCTACAATTGGAATAGGGACTCGATGATTGTGCAGTAGGTATTATATTGTTCTTTTGCCACAGGATTTGTAGACTTTGATTTCCCCTTCATCTTCTAATGAAGACTGAACTTGCATTCCCACCTACTTGAAACCCTTCAACTGTTGTGCTTGAAATTGTGATGAAATGAGAATAATTTGGAAATTATATAAAGTCCTTCACACACTTGAAGGAAGGAGACACCATCCAGCTAATATCATCATGATTTTGAGGTCTCTGCCTCTAAATTTGTAAAACGAACATTTGTCACCAAGCCTACAAAACCATCATTATAGGTGGTGTTAGGTATGAGCAATCACCAGCAAAAAATCCAAACAAGGTTAGAAAATAAAAAGAACTACCTTCACTAGCTTGAGAGCATCCTTTCCCAGCTCGGTTCTAACATGGGGATTTGATGATCACATGAACCGAAGGCCTCCCATTACCAATGCACTTCGAATGAAGTGGCTATTCTGACATCACATCTTAAATACGATCTTTGGCAAACCCTTTAAATACTCTCCAACTTGTAAATGGATAGGACAATATTGCCCCTTCAATTAACGGCAAGATGTCCTTAGTAATTCCTTTCCAAATTCGAACAAGCAGAGGTAGAATGAGACTATACTTCATTAAACATCATTGGAGCAGTTGTTTTGATTAATTTTCCATGTGAGAAATGTTGCCACTTAAATACTTTTTAACTTACAGGAAAATTATAGAATGCATTCTCGATTGATTAAATCCTTTAAAATTGGAAAATCTTGTAGACTATTATCATTTTCCATAATGAATATTTCCTTCTTATCACAACCCATGTTAGATAAATAATTTGCAAGAGCATTACCCTCCCGATACATGTGTGAAATATGATATACTTCAAATTCATCCAAAAGCTTCCAGACAATCTGTAAAACATAATTCATATGCCAATTAAAACATGTTATTTCTTTTCATGCATTCACCACTATTAAAGAGTCACCTTTGATATGGATTGCTTTGATTTGAAGTTGTCTTGTTAGAAGTAGTCCATAAAGGAGAGCCAATGATTCTGCCATATTGTTTGTTCCTAGAGGTAAACTTATTCAATTAGCTACCTTTAGAACTCCCCTTGTATCTCTTATACAAACACTTGCCCCTAAAGAGCCTGGGTTTCCTCTAGAAGCACCATCAAAATTTAGCTTACAAAAACCTTCCAATGGTGGTGTCCATTTAATATTTTTCCTATCCACCTTTGGCTTACAAGGCTGCACCAAACTACCTTTAAAAGGAAGTTTTATACCTTGCCAACATTTTAGAATTTTGCTATCCCAAGATGAAAATGTCAAGCCTATATTTTTACTATCCTGAACCCAGGCCATTGACAACTTTTGTAACTATTTTTTCAATAATTGCTTGCACAGATTGGATGGACATAGTGGCTTTTCTGAAAATACATTTGTTCCTCTCCCACCAAATAGCCCATAACACTGATGCTAGAATGACTTGCCAAATACATGCAAAAAAAGAAGACTTAAAAAGAACAGGCCAAGAAGAAAAAAGGTCCCACATTGAATTTGGTAGAGGAGTGTAGTATTCCAATTTTTGCATAACAAAAAGCCAACAAGATTGAGCAAATGGACATGGCAAGAATAGATGGTCAAGATTTTCAAGAGTCTCATTCCATAGGACACAATTAAAAGGTTCAACAATTCCCAGTCTAACTAGTCGATCACTAGTAAGAACTCTTTTCTTTAACACTAACCATGCAAAGCTGCCTGCTTTTGGAAGAACCGCACTATTCCAGCAAAATGAGAAAGCCCTGTGGTTCTAAATTAAATCCCCCTATTAAGAATCGCTTTGTAACCTTGCTTAATTGAATAAAAACCATTTTTGGTTGGGGCCCATATTATATGATCAACTTTCCCTGATAAAAAGACTACTCTATTTTGCAATACCTAAAGCAAAAAGATCCTTTTGATCTTGTGATATTTGCATGCAAGAAAAGTCTTTCCAACTTACTCTTCCTGATGGGGCTTCAACTAAACTGACATAATCTATTAGTCTTGTTCCCCAAGTGTGTGATAAGAGCGAGATAGCTGATTGAAGCTCTTGGTGTTCTCTCAATGGAGGGTGGTCATTCCATGAATCCTCCCAAAATTTGACTTCATCTCCTCTATTTACTTCCCATGAAATAAATGGGGTAATCACTTTCGTACATGAAATCATGAAGTTCCACATGGCAGATCCTTCTGGAGGATTTAACACTGTGAATATTCTAGTCGTATTTTGACTATCTAGATACTTTGCTCTCATTAAGGAACACCATTTTGAGTCTGGCTTGGAATACATCTGTTAGATAAGCTTCCCTCCAAAGGCTAAGTTTCGCTTAGAAATATCTTGTAGCCCCACTCCCCCTTTGGATTCTTCCAACGACATGCTATCCAAAGAAATTAGAGGTATTTTCTTTACCTCATTCATATTATTCTTCCAAAGGAAGTTCCTTAAAATTTTCTAAATTTGTTCTACTACTGATTTAGGCGCCCTCAACACTAAAATGGAATAATTAGGAATTACAGAAAGGACTGATTTAATAAGCAGAAGACGCCCTAAAAAAGACAACCAGCGAGCCTTCCACGCACAAATTCTCTGTTTAATTCTTTCAATGACTTTAGCCCAATATGTTGGTTTATTAGCTCCCATAAAGAAAGGGATACCCGGATATTTACAAGGCAACTCTACCTCTTGAAAACCCAACAACCTAACAATCTTCCTCTTAATGGTAACTTTAGCATTGAATACACAATTTTTTTTATTTTTAAGTGTTTATCCTTTGACCTGACACCCTTGAATATTTGTCCAAAACTTCCTTAATTTGCATTGCTTCTGAAACAACTTCTTTCCCATATAATAACGTGTCATCAGCAAATAGATTATTTGTTATTGCCATATCAATATTAGGAATTAGAATTCCCTGCCACAAGCCTTGGGTATGTTTCACCTTTATAGCTCTGCTTAAGGTCTCTGTCATGATAATGAAGAGAAAAGGTTTAAAAAATCCTGAAAGAGAGCCATTAATTAGAACTAAGAAATGAGCTCCTGATAAACAAGATAGAATCCACTTGCACCATTTGTCAGAAAAACCAAATTTAGCTAGCATCTTCAATGTGAATTCTTGGTCCACTATGTCATAAGCTTTCATCACATCCAATTTAACAATGAAAGATGGCAAGCGGTTTGACTTGATAGAGTGAAGCACCTCATGTGCCACCAAAGCCCCTTTTGCAGTCTCTCTCCCTAGGACAAAACCTCCTTGCTCTGAGGAAATGATTTTTGGAATGAGGGGTTGCAATCTCACCTTTGTGAAGATTTTGTAGATAGTATTACATAGAGATATGGGTCTAAAATCAGCAAATGTTTTTGGCTCTTTTATTTTTGGCAGCACTGCTATATTTGTAACATTGAAATGTTTTAGCATTTTTCCTAATCTACGCAATTCCTCTAGTGCCAATAATAAATCAAACCCCAACACTTCTAGAAAAACAAGGCTGTGAATCCATCTAGTTCTGGAGCTTTATCCGGAGACATTGAGAAAACTACTTTCCTTAATTTTGATAGTGTGAAAGGTTTCATCAAAGCAGCATTGTCATTTTGAGAAATGAGAGTTGACACCGCAGAAAGCAAATATTGTTCTTCTTGATTCCCCTGAGCAACATGATTATGCGGAGAAAGAAGATTCATGAAAAACTTTACCCCTTTCGCTTGTATTTCTTCTGCATTATTAATTTGTTTCCCTGAATTTGCATCTTGTATTCTGAAAATAGTTTTTGACGCTCTTTTTTGTTTAGCCGAAGCATGGAAAAACTTGGTATTCTTGTCCCCTTCCTTTAGCCATAGTTCATGGGATTTTTGTTGCCAATAAACTTCTTCATGCTTGCCTAGCTCTGCCCACTGTTCTTGGAGATCCTTTTGTTTATCATAAGTAGTGGAGTCCATTCCATTCTGAATAATATGCTCATGAATGTCTGCTAACTGTTTGGCAACCTCTTCTTTTTGCACAAAAATATTTTTGAAAGTTTCCACATTCCATTCCTTAATTTTCTCCTTAATATATTGTAATTTTTTGAAAAATTGGAACATCTTTGTGCCTGCCTAGAATCGAGCACTCACCCACCACTATCTTAATAATGGCAAGAAAAGAGGATGTCTAAACCACATCTTCTCAAATTTGAAGGATGACTTATGCATTATTACCCCAAATGGACTTGTTATGGAAAGTAATATGGCATAATGATCTGAGCTTACCAAAGGTAAAATTTGAGAAGCTAGATTGTATGAAGAGAGGGCCCAGTTCTGAGAAACTAAAAAATTTGTCTAATCGAACCGCTATCTATGAGAAATCCCTCCTATGATTTGTCCATGTGAATCTACCTTTCTTTGGCAATATATCTCTCAATGCATTATCTAAGATGAAACCCTCAAAATCAATCATTGTTTTATGCGGAGGACATATCCCTCCTTGCTTTTCATTAATAGACACAGTTGCATTAAAGTCCCCAACAACTATCACCTTCTAGCATCCTAAACCTTGTATAACATGTGTCAAGACATCCCATAAATGCTTTTTGTCCTGTGTGGGTGTAGGCACATAAACACTAATGAGGTTGAATTGTAAATCAAAACACTGCACATTCATTAGCTGCCAATTACAATCTGCATTCAAAACATCCACTTTGACAATTTTTCAATTCCAAAGAGAAATCAGCCCTCTGAAAACTCCTTGGGCAGGTACAAAAGACGCTTTCCACTTGCCCCATTTCATTACAATTGCTTCAAAGACTTCTTTTGATAGTTTAGTCCCCTAAAGTAGAAATATATCTACCCCACTAGCGTCAATCCGGTGCTTGATCTAGGCTCTTTTTTCAAGGGCATTGATGCCTCTGACATTCCATGATAAAATCCTCATTGTATACGAGAGCAACATGCTCTCTTCGAGCTTTTATTAACTGAAAGCTCCCATCTAGTGTAGACTATACACCTGCTTCGATTTCTTCTTTTAATTTATCCACCTTAGATTTGCATCCTCTTTTCCCTAGAGTTTTTTTGGGCGGCAACTGAGAGATTGGTGTTTGAGCTAAAGATAGTGTCTGAGAGTAATCAAACCCTACCACCATTTCTTCATCCTCTTCCATCTTTTCTTTGCCACATTCTTCATTCAGGAGAGATTCTTGTGAAACACCATGGCTAGCTTTGTGCCTTCTTCCTCATTAAGAATTTCATCCGTTATGTCATCAAAAAGCTCTGAACCTATAGATTCAAGCAATTTTTGAGCTAGTTCATCTAGCTTTTCAGGACAAGTCTGATTATTAAATTCACACGACTCATTCCTGTTGTGTACTTTATGATCCTGATATTTCTTAATATAGAGATCCTCCTTAGTGACTGAGCAGTCTATTCCCTGAGTGATAACCAAAGGATTGCATGCCTTCTCACTCTGCCTACTAACCAAGATGTGAATTGGTCTACTAATAGACATCATTTGACAAACTATTCATTGAAACTAGGATAAAGATAATGATATATTGGTAGAAGAACAAAACAAATCGCTCTCCTTTCTACTTTTGCTGGCCTATTTTGAAAAAGTAATAGACAGTTGAGCACTCTTTCCATTCAGTGGCCTTCATTCCATTAGCATGAAAGGGGTTGATTGACATTGCTCTTCCCTCAACTTAAGTTCTTGCCCCTTAAGAATCATCTGAAGGTTGGATAACTTTTTCTTTACTAGATATATCCATAGTTGGGCACTCAACCTTCATGTGTTCCAGAGAATGACAGATAATACAAGAATTTTGGGAATTTTCCACTATTATCTCCTGTTCCCATATGCCATATAATGTCTTGATATTAATCTAATTTGGAAAGGGTTTAGATGTATCCAACAAAATGCAAACCCTAACAGGAAAGGTCGGATTAGGAAAAAGCCCTTTATCATGCTTAAGAAAAATTCCTATTTGATTTGCCATAAATTTTACTAGATTCAGTTCTTGATATTCAAGAGGCAATGACGGTAACTGAATCCAACTGGGACAAATTTAGGCATGAATTGAGATGGCTTAAAGTTTCATGTCCATGGGGCCATACAGAGACCATAACCTTCATAAATCCATGACTTTACTTTATAAATGACATCCCTCTAATCTTTGTTTTGAAAAGGCACAATAAAGATACCCTCTTTCTTATCCAACTAAAAACCTTTGAAACCCCTTCCCATTCATCAAAAAGCAAATCTTTCAAGAAATCGATTTGAAGAACATGGTCCCAAAACTTACATATTAGGGCTCGATGCCGAAGATCACGAATTTGATGCTGAAGAAGATCCTTAAAAAGGTGATGTCGACCACATAGATCACGAATTTGATGCCGAAGCAGATCCTTGAAATGGTGATGTCGACCACATTTAGGTTCCCTTCCAATCCGCATTTCTTTATTAGGGTTTGTTGTTCCCGCATTTGCTTTTCATCTCCACTTTCTCGATGACAAGCTTGCTGCTCCAATGTCTTTCCATCCGTTTGATGCTCTACCTGCTTGCTCAATGAAATATCTTTACGTTTCCATTGAAAACTCGATTGCTTATTGGCCTTTGGCTTCTTTTTCTTTCTTTTCTTCTTTGTAGGTTTTTTTGAATGAGGTAACTCATTTGAAGGTCTTGCATGTTCCTCCAACCTTCCCCTATTTTGCAATCTTGGATTGTTTTGTTGCTTCCTTTCAACAAAACTACTTTGTGCCTTAGGGTTTTGTCGATCCCCTAGAACTGTTGCCTTTTTGTCTTCTGACCTGGCATGATTAACTTGCTTCCCATCTTGCTTAATCGCATCTGCACTTGGATTGAAGGGAACCCCTTAAGAGACATTTTTATCGCTTACATGTGGCTGGATGTGATGCCTTTGTTTTTTCGATGCATGTGGCTCAATATGTTGCCCTGCATTTTGTGATGCATGTGGCACAGAGAATGCGCCTTTCCCTACTTTAGTAGACCTGAGATCTGCCTCTGACTCTCTATACCGTCGACCAAGAAACCCAGAATTTTGTTTTCTGTCTGCTACGAAACTCTTGTCTTTTCTCATTAGGGTATCTATCATCTTCATAGATATCAAAGACCGGCTGCTTCTTTCTGCTTAGAATCCTGTGAACTGGAAATGGCTTCCAGTTTGGCCTCAAGAAGCGATGTCTTCGCACATTGGGGTATTTGTTTGCATGATGAGTACAATGATTACCAGTGGGTCCCCAATGCTGAGGAATCTGTCGATTGTAACCAGACCTGTCACATGCACGCAGATTCATGTCATTTTCTGAAAAATAGCCATTAGGCTACCATTTTTTCTATTTGAAAACTGTATAAATTCTATTAGAAACATTTTTTTTATAAAATCAAATATTAAAAAAAAGGCATTACTTTTAAACTATTCATAAATATACTTTTGAAATGACAATTTATGGGACTTTGAGGTCTAAAATCCTTCCCTCCTATTTGCTTCCCTTTCATTTTCCTTTATTTTCCATGTCATTTCAAAGTCTATTTTATCCTTTCGAGTTAATAAAATTCATTAAAAAAATATAATTTAAGTTTTAAGAAAAAATTTTAAAAGAAAGGAAAGTTTGTTGATAAGACATAATCAAAAGCAAGATAAAGTTAAACTTGTTAGTTTAATAAAAACAATTTATTAATTAAAAATATCAAGTTTCCACAATCCATCAAGTAGTGCTAAAATTTTTCTGGATTTGATTGTGTTTTAGTTTTTCACATCAACGTTTCAAATCATACTACATGATCCATCATCAGGATGAAAGAGAGCTAGAGGAGAGAATGATTGTTGCAGACCGAAGTAAGCTAAAAAGAGAGAGAGGAGACACAAGGAAGGAGGCACACGGTTCGAGGTTAAGGGTGGATTAAAATAGAAAAGCAAAGGAGTAAAGGAGGAGAAAAAGAAAGAAATCATAAACAAAGCAACAAAGCAAATTAAGACAAAATACATAAGAATGATGAGGAATACATGAAAGCGACGAAAGAAATAAATAGAGATGAATAAAAATAAAAGAAAATGAATTAGGAATAAAACAAGGATTAAAACAAATTAAAATAAATAACTAAGAGTAATAAATAGTAAATAAGTGAAATACAAAGAAAATTGAAACTAAAATACAAAATAATGAAAAACTAAAATAAGAATTAAAAGCAAAATAAAATGAAGGAAAAACTAAAATTAAAATTAAAGATATGAACAAACCAAAATAAAATGAAAATAAAGAAAATTGAAAATAAAACAAAATAAAATAAAATGATATAAATAAAATGAAGTAAATGAAATAAAATAAAGAAAAACTAAGATTAAAATTAAAATTAAAGGGATTGATACAATTATAAAATAAAGAAAAACTAAAATTAAAATTAAAGAGATGAACAATTAAGAATGATAAAATTAAAATTAAAGGGATGAACAAACCAAAGTAAAATAAAAATAAAGAAAAATGAGAATGAACCAAAATAAAATAAAATGAAATAAATGAGATAAAATAAAGAAAATTGAAAAAGTAAAATAAAGAAAAACTAAGATTAAAAATAAAGAGGTAAGCAAACCAAAATAAAACAAAATACAAAGAAAATAGAAAATGAAAATAAAATAAAATAGAATGATACAATTATAAATTAAAATAAAGAAGAATGAAAAATTATAATAAAGAAAACCTAAAATTAAGATTAAGGAGATAAACAAAGCAAAATAAGACAAAAAACAAAGAAAATAAAGAAAAACTAAGATTAAAAATATTATCGGTTAAGCAAACCAAAATAAAACAAAATACAAAGAAAATAGAAAATAAAAATAAAATAAATTAGAATGATACAATTAAAAATAAAACCAGAACAATATTTAAACTAACGAACAAGTCAAACCAAAACAAAGAGTAAGAAGGAACAAGTAAAAACAAAATACAAAGAAATTAGAATGATACAATTAAAAATAAAATAAAATAAATAAAGAATAAATAAATTATAAAATAAATAAAATAAAATAAAAATAAATAAAGAGTAATAAATTAAAAAATAAATAAAATAAAATAAAGAATAATGAAAAAATATATAATAAAGAAAAACTAAAATTAAAATTAAGGAGATAAACAAAGCAAATTAAGACAAAATACAAAGAAGATTGGAAATAAAAATAACATAAATTGATATAATTATAAATTAAAATAAAGAGTAATGAAAGAGACTAACAAAATAAAAATAAAAATAAAATAAATCAAGTAAATTAAAAATAAATGAAATAAACTTGAGATTAAGGAGATAAACCAAAATAAAACAAAATACAAAGAGAATTGAAAATAAAAATAAATAAAAATGAAATAATTATAAAATAAAATAAATCAAATAAGACAATGAGGAACAAGTAAAACCAGAACAATATTTAAACTAACGAACAAGTCAAACCAGAACAAATATAAATAATAAATTAACAACGAAGTTGGGAGATAAACAGAGAATGACAAGAAAGGGGAATGAGGACAACCGCCAAGAGAGGGAATAAGAAGAGGCAGAAGGAAAAAACAAAAAGAGAACCACCGGGGACAAAGGAAAAAGCGGGAGACAGTCAAGAGTGGTTAAGATGGTGGTTTCTAAGGCTGGATAACAAAGGTTGCCAGGAAAGGCTGAGATTCCAACCCTCATCACGATTCAAGTTGGCGGGATGATTGCTAATTACGATGGCTTCCTTGAGTTTTCTCTTAAAAAAGTTGTTTTCTTTGTATAAAACTTGAAAGTCTTCTAGACAAATGTGGTGTTTGGTGAAAGAAGAGTGCTCTGCGAGAGCGGATTTGAAGACACGATCATGCTTGATGTCTGCACTATGCTCTTTGATTCTAGTCCTAAAAGAGCGGCCCGTTTCCCCTATATAAGGGATGCCACAAGAGCAAACCACCTTGTAAACACCAGATTCAAGAAGGATGTTTTTAGGGTCCTTAAGAGAAGGAATGAGGTTTCTTAAAGTCGAAAAGGGCTTGAAGGCGCAATGAAGTCCTTGGCTTGAAGGCGCAATGAAGTCCTTTTTTTAGGAGGATCTTGAAAATTTTATGGGAGATGCCTGCAATATAAGGAAGGGAAGCGCAAGGAAGGGGATTCGGTTTGGAGGAATTGGTTTGGGGATGGAGACTTGCTCTGGTTTGGTTGAAAGCTTTAGAGATTTGTTTGTTGGTGTAACCATTTAGGATGAAGACGCTGCGGAGATGAGCTAACTCCTGGTTTAAGTATTCCTCATCACAAATTCGAAAAGCGCGCATGGTAAGGGTTTTAAGGACCCCAAATTTTTGGCTAGGGTGATGATGAGAGGCAGAATGGAGGTAGAGGTCAGTATGGGTTGCTTTATGGAAAACCCGACGGCCAAGGGAACCATCTGATTTCTTGATGAGCAAGATATCAAGGAAAGGGAGTTGGCCATCAATTTCAAGTTCCTTGGTGAAGGAGATGCATTGGGCAACACTGTTGAGATGAGAATGAAAATCTTCTAATTTGTCAAGACCATGAGGCCAGCAGATATTAGTGTCATCCACATATCGCTTCCACCACTTCGGCTTAAGAGGGAAAGAGGAAAGGGCAATTTCTTCAAATTGGTCCATGTAAAGGTTTGCTATGATAGGGGAGAGAGGGGAACCCATGGCAACACCATCAACTTGCTCATAGATGACTCCTTGAAAGGAGAAGAAGGTAGATCTTAGGCATAATTCGACAAGGCTTGCGATTTCGTTGTTGGTTTTACGTTTGACAATTTCAATAGAGTCTGGGATAGGCACCTTGGTGAAGAGAGAGACCACATCAAAGCTCACCAAGGTGTCATTCTTATCTAATCGGACCTCATTGACGAAATTGATAAAGTGGGTAGAATCCTTGATGTGTGATCTAGAATTACCCACATGTGAGGAGAGTAATTTAGCAAGGAAGGAAGCTAGCTTGTAAGTAGGTGAGCCAATGGTGTCCACAATGGGGCGGAGAGGAGCACCTGCTTTGTGAATTTTGGGGACTCCATAAATGCGAGGAGTTACCTCCTTGGAAGGGACCAGGCACTTCTTGGTGGCTTCGTCAAAGGACGAGCAGGAAATGGCAGATTTGACTTTTTTGAGAATTTTAGAGCAAGGTTTGCATGGGAGAGTTCTATAGCTTTACCCATCAGAAAGGAGAACAAGCATTTTTGCATTGTAGTCCTGTTTGTTCATGATAACAGTGGCGTTTCCCTTATCGGCTTTGCTGATGATTACATCATTATTACGTAATAAATTCTTGAAAGCAAAAAGTTCAGCCTTGGGGACATTGCACTGCGGGGGTTTGGCACACCGTAAGGCCACCGCACAGTCTTGTCTAACCTCTTCCGCGATGTGAGAAGGGAGAGTATGAATGACGTTCTCAATCTCAATGAGGAAATCCAAGTGGGGAATGGAGCGCGGAGAGATGGCGAATCCCAAGCCTCTATTAAGGAATTTTAAGGCAAGGGGATGCAATCGGGCATTGGACAGATTGACAACCAGCTTGGACTCCCAGTCTTTGACCAAAGTGGGAGTGGGACAATTGGATTGACCAGGGGAAAAAGAGTCACGCGCAGGCTTGGGCTCACACGCACGAGGCGCAGCTCGAGACCGAGGGGAATGGGTAGCCGCCAAAATTGTTTGGTGAGGGACACAGTTGGCAGAGTCGCCTAATGAAGTGATGGTTTCATGCGTCTGAGCCGCGCGACAAGGAGAGAACGAATCCGAGGAAGAACTAAACGGGGAGGTGGATATGATTGGACTTGGGTCGCTATCGGGAGTGGCTCCAAGAAGACTCAAGGCGGCGGGGGGTACAGAACTATCGATGCTACCATTAATTCTATGTAAAGAAATATATAAAGAAGTAACTTTATCAGAAGACTGATCAACGCACTGATCAACGAACGTACCTGGAGACGGCAAGATGTTACCGTTTGGTGAAGACCGTTGGAGGACGGAAGTCTCAGACTGCTCACTGGAATTCTGCAACGTCGATCTCCATGAGCCACAGCTGGAACGATCCCTGGCCGAGATGGAGTCCTCATTCTGTACGCCCATGGAATGTAAATGTGGAGAACCCGCTCTGAGGCTATTCTTTTGTTCGGACTTAGTGTTCAAGGCCGGGGTGCCAGGAGATAGCAAGAGATTACCGTTTGGTGAGGACTGTTGGAAGACGGAAGTCTCGGACTGCTCCCCGGGATTCTGCAACGTTGATCTCCATGAGCAACAACTGGCACTGTCCCTGGCCAAAATGAAGTCCTCATTCTGTTTGCCCATGGAATGCAAAGGTGAGGGTCCCGCTTTGAGGAAATTCTTTTGCTCGGACTTAGTGTACAAGGCCGAGGTGCCAGAAGATGCAGCGGCGGTAGTACGAGGATTTGGCAGAGCAGGAAGACCCGGGAACAATGCAACCAAGGGGGGTGAGGGAGCTGAGGCTCCAGTATCAACCCACGGGCTGGCTGTCGCACCAGAGTGTCTTCGCTGCAAGCACAAAAACTTCTTTTTTTGCCTTTTTATACATTCGTTCTGACGGCCCAGGGCTCTGGCATAAGAAGAAATGTCCAGGCGAATCCACAGGTCCGGGCGCAAGACAGAGGCGAGTTCCAGATGGAGATAGAAAAGTCTGGAGTTTAGCCGGTCAATACAGCTTCTAGTGGATTTAATGACAGATCTGAGAAGAGATAAGCCAGCACGAAAGAAAATGTGCTTAGTGTGGTGGCTCCAAAGATGATGGGAAATTTTGACAAAGCAGGGTATTAGTCTGGCATCTCTGCATCTTTTTAGAAAAGTGAGGTCTGCAACTTTCAAGAGTGAAAGTAATTTGTGATTAAGTTTACAAAAGTAAATTTCAAAACTTAACATTCCAATCGGAAAATAGTTAAGGCTACAGCTAATGTGAGCCCTAGAAACATATTATAGGTAAAAAACCTAAAAAGAAATGCATTGAAAGAATTAAAATTGAAAGGCGTACAAATTTTAGCTTCACATAAAAATATCGGCTGAACATTTAGGCATTACACTTACAAACTTGTATGCTTTCAATATTATCTCAAACAATACCTCATATAAGATAAATGAGTGTCAAAATGTTCCCTTGTTACCAAGAAAATTCAATATGAGGCAATGAAAACAAATTTTTTGACATAGAATTATGTTTGATCAAAGCTCACATATACATAAAAAAAAAATACTTTTAAGAGTAAATTGAAAGACGTGCACTTTGAATGTTGTTATGTGAAAAAAAATGATATAGTTCAAACCAAATTTTATATGAAAATAAAATTTACAAGTTTTGCTTTGTGTTCATAAGTTTACTTACATAATATTAAACAAGAATGTTAGTTAATGTTCAAATTTCCATTTATTTTTGTCATGCAATCCTTAATTTCCTTCATGCCTTGGGGTTCACTTCAACGAACATCCTAAATCACTATTTGATCAAAATCAATGTTTTTCCACTAATCCATTTCATGAGATTAATTCCATGTACACCTTTGAAGATTTGGATTGATGGTATGTTTAGGCCCTCAACAATAAATCAAATGGGTGAGAGTATAATGTCAAAGCATCAAGGGTATCCCTTGAAGAATTAAGATTTACAAGCAAATGCCTAGGATGTAACCTTTAGCTTCAAATTTTTTATGTCCTCTTTTCTTTTGATGTGTTATATATCAAGTTTCATTTATTTTGGCTTCAATCTTTGTACTATTATGTTGAGTGCTTAAAGTAGTTTTGGTCATGAAGTTGATAGTGATAACCTTGTGCTAACTTTGTGTAGGATAAGTTACTCGAGTCCATAATTATGACTAACACATTGTCCTACCTTACAACATTAGACCAATCATCATCAAATCACTTATAAATTTGAAAATCTCCCTAATTACTTTTGGGAAGGTGAACTTGTTGCATTTGACCTCTAGTTTTGGAGTTTGTTTGGCATATTACAGTTAAAAAACTTTGTGATTTGCATTTTTTAATTTGTTTCTCACCACATTTTTCCTTCTTATCATCTTGCTTCTTTAAAATTTATTAAAGACTCGTATATTTCACATTACCAATTTTGATTTGCAACCATTGGGTGACACTTAACATGTAAGAGTTTGTTTCACATTCTATAACTTACAAATATGGATGATGCTTAGCTTAAGTAGAATACTTGCATTTTGTGGAGTACATTTTTCATTTGATTTCAATTTAATACAAACAATTAATTATAGGGAGCAAATGGTTGACACAATACACTCTCATAACATTGTAGTATTACAAGGTTTTCGCAAAAAAGACGAATAATTTCCAAATGATAAATTTAGTATACCACAATATTTTAACTTTACATCTCTATGCAACACGTTTTCTAGAATTTAGAAATTACAAATCACCTTTGCCTTTTCCTATTAAAGGAAAGCAAACAAATAAAAGCTATCAACCGAGCTAATGCTCCAATTCCAACAAGAACTTCAATACAACTAATCCAATCGTGTAGATCATACCCTCTGCCCCACAATGCGCCGCAACGCGATATCAACCACACACCAGAATACCTATCATGCATACAATATTCATTCCAATTAAAAGAATTCTCTAGAATGCATACAATATTTATTCCAATTAAAATATTTCTCTAGTTGGTTATGAGAACATGTTGAACACTATAATTTAAGATTATTAATTTTGTATTGCATACAACTAAAAATTAATGTTATATGTTGTCTATATTTTTAAAAGAAAATGTTGTCATCATTTTACATGAACTTATCTTGAATTGATAAATTAATAATTTGCGAGAAAAGAAAACATGTTGGATTAAAATAATTTTTCTAAGTAAAAATAGTAATTTTAATGACAACCAATTTTATGCCACTTCATTTTGGTATCCTATAGTTAAGGTTGAATTTTAAAAAGAAAATGTTAAAATTTAAGTTATTATGTTAAATCAAACAAACTAACCAAAGTTAGCATTATGTGCAATGCAAACATTATGCCCATGAGTTGGCTATAAGTACTAAACAAGGGTAAGCATGATATTACCAAGCTAACAAAAGAAGATGGCAAGAAGTTGAAAGAGAGCACAAACTATGTTTAACCAAGACTTTGATGTCCATGAGGTATATTTGATGTAATTGAAGATGATTGACTACACATAAACGAGTATAGAGAGAAAAAAGAAATGATAAACTTTATACTCTAGAGGTGAGGGAGATGCCTAGTTGGGCATTGTTGATAAGGGAGATAAAAACCAAATGGTTGCAATAATGGGATACACATATAACTTCAAAATAAATAGAATAATTAGAGAGGAAAATAGATGTTTGTTATATGCATAATTAATCACAATTAATTATTGATCATCATTAAACCAAAAGGCATGAATACTCACCATGATAGAACATGCCCTATCAAACATGTCTCTCATGCCATATAAAATACCTATCACCTTATTCATTTATACATGCCCTTTATTGCAATATTTCAGTTATGTATTCAGTATGTGTATTATATATGTATTGTGCATATACCTAATAGGTACATGACTAGTATTTAGAACTTTCTTTCTTGTGACTTGTAGTTGTTAAGTCAATTGCTAGCATTTTTACCTAGTTTGGGATTGGGTTAATAAACTATGATCCTTCGTTCTTGTGACTTATGGATGTGAGATCAATTGCAATATTTTCTTCATTTTTTTATCAATATAAAAAGTATAAGGCATACTTCTTGTGAGTTGGTGGTTTTAAGATCTACTCTAAGCATTTTGCCCAATTTGTAATCAATTATGAGAATAAGAACCTTCATTCTTGTAACTTATAGTTATGAAATTAATTACTATCATTTTATATAAATTTGTAATTAGTTAAAATTTGAAACGATAATTTTGTGACTAAACAAAAATTGTTTTCAAAATGTATATATGAAAATATTAATCAATATTAAAGCATTAAACTAATTACATATATGCTTGAGCAAAAGAAAATTACATATAGAAATTCTCAATCAAAGGTGGATTTGTTTTGAGAGAATGAAGAAAAAACATATTTTGAAACATGTCTTGTTCACATTAGAAGGGTTATTCTTAAGATGGTGTTCATAGTAAGGTTTTATGCAAAACAATGGAATCCAAAAGTTATTTTGTGAAATTATGTGATTTCTTTATATAGTGATCTTAGACAAATTGATCATGTGTAGCTACTGTCATAATTTATCACTGTCATATTGGTTATCATATTTCTACTCATGCATAGAGGTTGAGACCTTTCCAACTAAGATGGGCATGCTATATAACAATTTATCACATGATTAATTATCAATCATCATTACCAAAAGACAACTTCTTACCTTAATGGAACACGTTCTATCATGTGCACCCATAATCCATATATAAACACCTATCACCATATTCATTCATATGGCTTTCTATTATTATAATCTTACTCTATATTAATGTAAATATTATATATTTATTGTGTGTGTACCTATTAGGTATGTGATCCATAAGGATATAGAAATATTAAATATTCACTTGGTTAAGTTTGAATAAAATTGTCAATTCTTGTAGGGGGCAATTATGAAACCATTAGTTCCCTTGAAGGGATGGTATTGGTATTTCCACATTGATTCCATAACTGCTACAACAAAAACAAAACCACCATCCCCTCAAAACTGATGATTTTGTCCTAATATAAAAGTAATCCAAAATTTGAAACAAATGTCCAACTTTTCTTATTCCAATTCCACTTTTGGGAGTGCAACTAAGGAGATGTTCTAGCATGTATTTAAAGGCACAAGGAGGTTGGGTAGCATCTTTGGAGACTTGTGTGAGTGTCATAGAGATGAAAAATAGGAAAACCTAGTTGTAGAAGTCATTTGAAGCTTGGCAATGAGCCATTGGAGCAACTAGAGTTCTAGGTAGATGTGCAATTGCCAATACCAAGCTAATTTTTCCCCTTTGGGAGGGTTTCCAATGTAAATTTTGAGTTGTGTGGTAATTTATTTTAGTTTTTTGCATTTATTTATCTAATTTTGAACAACATTCATTTCTCAGACTTAACATGTGTTCAAGCAAGATGGATAGTATCTAAATTGTATATCACAATAATTTCTACAAGTTGAATTTGAAAAATTATGGATCAATTTGGTATCAAAGCGATTTTCTAATCTTTGGGAATTATTCAAAAGAGATGTAATAATAATTACTAGATCTCCAACAAACAAAGTTGTTACATTGTTGATTCAAAAATCAGGTTGAGTACAATAGACCAATATTGTCAAGTTGGAGGCCATTACTTAGGACTTACACTTGGGAGAATGTTTTGTTACCAAAACTAAAGAAATATGATGCATGGCAATTGGCAAAGTGGTTAGGAAAGCATAAGGGGTGGTTTAAAACATCCCCAAAGTCTTTTTTCAATCCCCAACATTTAAAATATTAAATTCATTCTTTTTTGAAAAAGCACCTTATGTCTCCCCTTCAATATTATTTTAATTAACGTTGTTAAATATAAAATTTAACTTAAAACATTAGGGTTTGATTAAAATAATATATGTTCGACTACAACTCGAGAGGGGACATTACACTATGTATATAATGTTAGACAAAAACATCTTAAGGGTATTATAATATTGCTATTATCTATAGGTGCATATGCAAGTTGTTTTATCAGTTATAAGATGTTCTCTAAAGCTAGTTTGCCTTCACCTAGAGACAAATAATTGGGGTCAAGTATGCATTGGGTATACCATATAACTACTGATTGTTATAGTCATATGCTATATTTTAATTGATTTAAAACCCTGTTAAGGTTACCTTTAGGAATACCCTCCCAAGTTTACTTGAGCCCAAGTGCAAGAGAGACTACCCACTCTCATCAATTGGCCTTCAACCCTTTGTTTGTTGATAAACACCTATTTTACCCTCTTGACAACAAATACTTGGCCTTGAAGGTAAGAAATGTTCTAAATAATGGAGCTACAATTTTGGGACTCGACAAGCCGATCAACATTCCCCTATTCAACCGTCAAGAATTAAAAGAAAATCCTTGTTTTTCTAACCTAGAAGTGAATTTGGTGGAAACCCTAAATTTGTAATAAATCCTTCAAAACTACTCCAAATGAGCTTAGATTAGGACTATACCCACTTCAATATATCCTTGATCAACCCTTTAGAAACTAAAAAATCCACCAAATGGAGAAAAATGTGCCCTTGACAATTTGACCTCTCAACTCAAACAAATCACCTTATTTTCTTGCTTTTTTGGTGCCAAGATCATGCTTTGATATTACTTGATAAGATCCTCACATATAATAATGGAGAGAAGACAATGAATAGTGATCACACACCACACAAGAGATGTTTGTAGGCCAAGATGCCCTAATTTCTAATATATGCAAAAATAAAATAAACCCTTGAGGTAGGGTAACATCATACAATACTCCTTATGGAAGAAGCTACTCCATGCTATATCTCCAAGAGATCCCAAACACAATATCATACTCAACAGATACCCTTACAATGATAATCACCTTCTTTATATAGACCTCCTCCTAATAGCATAATGTAGGGGTAAACCACTAAACACATGAGGTCTCCTAATTACCTAATATAATTCATGACCCAATAGAACTAACTTAAGGGATGTGTGCCAAATGTTGGTATCTCCATCCACTTGTATACATTATAATATCATATCCCTAGGTACATAACAAAGATAGACTTGAAAGCCTCGAGAAAACTCAAACCATTAAGATATCGTTCATTTTACATCATAGAGCAAGTGGGTAATAATGTTTTTATATTGTATTTGCCTAAGAATATGAAGATTTTCTCCATAGTTGAAGTTAACAAGTTGAGATTGTTTGAAGCTTCATTGCTTGATGAAGAGGATGATGTTATGCCACACATGAAAGATTTTGCACTTAGGAACATGAAGAAGTAGAAAATGATGTTATCCTCAACAAGAAGGTACGACAAGCCAAATAAGATGAGCATGAAGTGCAGTTGATAGTTTAGAAAGGGAAACTATAAAGCAAGGCAAAATAGGTTTCTATAAATGAGGAAAAAATTTCCCACATTTGATAAATCCCTAAGCTTTTGGGGACCAAATGCCTCCTAGTGGGGGAGGTATTATCCAGAAATTGAGTCACGTACATTGTGGAATCAAGTTGGAGGTCACTAATTAGGACTTGCACTCAAGAGAATATTTTGTCTCCAACATGAAAGAAGCATGGTGCATGATACTTGGCCAAGTAGTTAGGAAGGTGTAAGGGGTGGTCAAAAACATCCCTAAAGTTAAGTTTCAATTTGTTGATGTCAAAAATTAGGAGAAAAGTAAGAATGGAAAGTGTTGTGAACTTTTCACACATCACCCCATTCAAAATGGGGACCCCCTAATTTTTGCTCCATTCCTGTCTTTTGGCTTTGGTTTTGTCTCGCTCTCTTTCTGTCTCTCTCATTTATGTCTGTCTTTCTGGGGATGTGCTCGTCTGAATTGAAATTTTGGCTAAGTCTGGGCAATTAGGGTTTGCTTTCTTCTGGTCAGTTTGAAGTCAAATTGAGGGAGTGAATTGAAATCTAAGCTTAACACTATATTCAGTAAGCTTCTAGTAGGTTCCCAACAAAATTTCATTGAATTCTGACAACTTACTATTTTTAGTAAGTACCTAATTTGGGACATTTTCTAAGCACTTTTGAAATTCTAACCGTTACATTGCATCTAGGACACTTTAAACTGCTTGTCTGTAAATTTTGAGCTAGATCTTACAACTTTCTATTTTTAGCAAGTATCACCTTCAGAAGCAGATTTTAGGGTTTGCATGCAGAGTTTTTTGGTGCATGTCTAGAGAATATTTCTGGGTTTTCCAAGACCTACGCAATGGTATAACATGCAAGATGAGATGATAACTTTTAGCAGTCTTCACTTCGGAGGCCATTTTTAGGATTTGCATGCATGACTTTTTAGTGCATGTCAGCATATTCTTCATGGGTTTTTCAAGAGCTACGTAGCAAGGTAACATGCAAGTAGAGTTGATCACTTTTCAGGAACTTACTATTTTTAGCCGGTGCACGCATGCAGTCCAGTTTGTTGGGTTTTTCTGGGTTTTGTGAGATCTCTTGGGTTGTGTGACATGCAAACGCATCTGGTAGCTGATTGGTCACTTTTTTAAACACTTACTATTTTTAGCAGGATCACTCTGGCAGCTGCCCAACACTTCAACGTCACGAACACAGCAACATGCAACGAAAACAGGGTCAAACAGAGATCGTTGAAGCGACATGTAAGTCAGATTAGGGTTTCCAGCTTCGGGACCCAAAATGAAGGGTCAAACGCCAAAATCTCTGGAAACTGATGTATCCCACTGCAATCAGTATCTTTCAAGCTGTCCACTGGTAAAATTTAAAGGCAATATGAGCACTTACTATTTATAGTAAGGCACTTCTCAAACAGACTATAAATAGCAATTCAGTGCAAGGCACCAGTGTGAATAAGTCAGTCAACCCATGAGGACCCCATGGAACAAATTCCACGTCAAACAAAGTTGCAAAAGTCCTTAAACCAAGCAGTTACTATAAATAGTAAATCACCTCCATAAACAAGCTATAAATAGCAAGTCGACACAAGATGGCAATGTGAACGGGTCAATTAGATCATGAGGATCCTATGGTGTAAATTTCAAGTTAATCCCAGCTACAGAAGTGTGAAAACCGGAGGCTTACTAAATATAGTAAACAAGGGGCGAGCAAGCCAGAAAAGTGACTAAGTCTTGAAATTCTTGCTCCAGCCTCCAAATGCACCATCATCAAGAAGGAAGCCTGAAAATGTCCAAGTCTGAGAAAATTCCTCCATGACCCTTGAAATGCGGCCAAGATGAAGCTGGCTGAAGAATGGAAAAGTTTTCAAATGAGAAATTCCTGTTGCCTAGCCTAAATGTGCCCATGCTAGAAGCTAGATTGGAAAAAAAATTCTAAGTCATGACAAGTTCCTGCTCACCCCCTGAAATGCGCCCATGTTGGATGGCTGGCTTGGAAAAGTTATTAAATATTTGAAACTTCCTCCTCAACACATGAAATGTGCCCTGTCATGAAAGGGGGTGAGGAAAATTTTCTAAGGCATAGAAGTTCCTCCTCCACCCCTCAAATGCGCCCATATTGGAAAAGTGCTTCAAAAAGTTTCTAAGTCGTGAAGAATTCCTCCTTGATACTCCAAATGCACCCAACTCCAAGAGGAATGAAGGAAAAGTTATTAAGTGTTGCAATATTCCTGCTTGACCCCTCAAATGCACCCATATTGGAGATGGCTCTAGGAAAATTTCTAAGTATTGTTGAATTCCTCCACCACTAGCTAAATGCGCCCAAGTTGATGGGCTAGCATGGAAAACTTATCTAAGGCAAGTTAAGAATTCCTCCTCTATACTTGAAATGCGCCCATCTTGGCCTAGAAAAGGACAAAGCTTATGAAGATTTCCTCCTCAATATGTCAAATGCGCCCAAGCTAGCATAGAAGAAGACAAAATATTTGAAGATATAAGCTAGAAAAATACGCCCAACCTTGGATGGGATGAGGAAATTTGATGAGGCATATATAAATTGGCAAGGAGTCAAAATGCGCCCAATTTGAAATGGTGAATTAGAAATTTTTCCTAAGGCAAGGAGAAGTACGCCCAAGGAGGAATGAGGATAAACTTTGATTAAAATATTTTCTAAGGTATAAAATTCAAAAATTAAATGAACCCCTTCATTTGTAGACACATGAATTCTGCATTTTCTACGGGGAATTTTCTTCTAGGTACTGGATATCTTTGACAAGGGATTGATTTTAAAATTTTCCACGCCTTGCCAAGGATTTTAAGATGAAGATTTTTTATGGGTGCCTAAATAATGAAATTTCCTAAGGAGAATTAAAATTTTACAAAGGCAAGAAGGAAAAAGTGTTAGAAATAAAATGCCTTGACTAGTGAAATTGAAGTTGAGTGCCTAGATGATTTTGATCAAATTTAAATAATCTTTCCCGAGCCAGAGTTGGATTGAATAGCAAAGCAAATGCCTCAACTAGTGAAAAGAATTTCTTAAGGGAGCCATTGAATTTAATATTTTCATAAGGTGATTTTGAAATGCTAAAGTGAGGTACGCCTAGACCAATGGAGATGAATCTTTTTGAAAATCTAGAAGGTCAAATATTCCAGACACCAGATGCCAAGTGTTACAGTTCCCTAAGGAGGGAAATTCGAATTCTTACAGTGGGGTAGTGGAAATTTAATAACTCGGCTAAAATTAGCTTCTTCTAGAATTCGACTTGGCTATATGAGCTGTGAAGTTTTGTTATTTTCTCCATCAGCTAGCAAGGTCGACTTTGATGCTCTAAGGTGAAGAAGATTGCAGTGTAAGGAAAATTGAGGGTGAAGAAATTTGAAGTTGAGCTTTGAGGAGAGAAGTTTGAAGTTGTTGAAGTGAGCTTGGGTCGAATTTATTCTAAGTGCTAGAAGTTCTGCTACTGCAAGGAAAATTCTCTAAGTGTTCAGAGGAGTTTGAAGTTGTTGAAGGGTGTTGAGAATGGTTGAAGTAAGAGCGACTAGCAAGGAGAATAATGTTGAATCCAACAAGGCAAATGCGTCCAGACAAGTTGTGATCAAGAAGTTGAGCAAGTCATTCATGCTAGAGTCAAAATTCTCTTCAAAGTTGGGCAAGTTGAGTGACACAAATTTAGGCTCTTTCAATATGGAAGCTTTCAAAAGCCGAATGATGGGAATTGGAGGCCATCGTCCATCAATCACTTCGCACAATGTCAGAAGTGGACTTTATGCAGTTGTTGGTTTTCCACCAGCAATTCAGTGCCCGGAGTTAATCATGGAATGTGCTAACTACTACAACCCAAAACAAAGGACTATCACTTCGCCAGATGGCAAGTTGTTCGCCAACCTCACACCTACAACCATTGGTGAAGCATTTGGAATTCCTGCTTACGAGAAGATGATTTACAAAACAAGAGAACGTGTTGAGCGTATGTATGCTTCTACATTTGACAGATGTGCTAATATGATAAACTCTCGTTGGATGAACAAGCCCAAGCCCTCTCGCACGAAGTTGCCAAAGTAGATAATCTCAGATGATCTGAAGCAGGAATATTATGATTTGATTATGATGCTTAGCGAAGTTGGAGGATGTCTCCAGGCATTCATCTTTGAGCCTTGGATGTTTGACTACATCAACCTTGTGCTGGAAGGCAAGGAGCATATTGACTAGGCAATGATGATCAGTGATAATTTGCATGAGCAACTCCGAAGTTTAAGGAGAACGAAGACCTTTTACATGGGCTCATACATCATCTACATGTTGGCTCGTATGAAAAAATACAGAGGGATATCATACAAGGAGTTGATTGGGTGTGGCTCTCAACAGTTCAAGATTCATGAGGCTTGTCCGCAACTGCACTTGACGAGCACATCTCACTACAAGAGAGTCAACGACGCCTTCACTATGCACATAAGGAGGTCACTTCAGCAAAGAACTCATCACAAAATATCAAAGGAAGCTTAGGAGTTGATAGAAAGGTACGGATGTTGGTTTATCCAATTTCTGAAATTCACTTACATTAGGCTACAAGGGTTCTCTTCATATCCATATAGGTTGCCCAAATACCTACGAACAAGATCTTGATGTTAGAAATAACTAGGCAACTCATTGCCTATGATAAAATTAAGAAGAAAAAGAAGAAAGGAGGACTTGACTTCCCAATCATCATGGGAAATTTGGATGAAGTGTGTCCTTCACTGCAGGCAGCCAAGGAAGCTGAAAATGAGCTTCAGGTTTTCCACCTCTCTTATCACACCAGCAGACAGTACTATGATCCTCACAGAAATATCAGATGGATATTGTCAGAGGAGTTCAGACATAAGGAAAATATTGATGATTTTTGGGCTAGTGTGTTGGATGAGGCTGAGGTAAGAAAAAGGATGTTTTCAAGATTACCTTTGAGCATGATTAGGGAGTGCGAGATTGTTCCAGTGTCGGACCAGATAGACGAAAATATGAACGTTCTTCATCCAGATTATGAGACAATGAGGGATACACCACTCCCACTTCCAGATTGGTCGGAGCCGAAGATTGCGGATTTGGATACACTTTGCATACCAGTCCTGACATTCACCAGAGGATGGGTTGAAAGGCATGTGAATAGGCTTAAGAGCAGGTCAATTCCTGGGAAGGATCAGGTTGTTTGAGATCCAGAGTCACGAAGGAAAGAGCCAGTCCAACTAGAGCCTCCGAGAGTTGAGGTGGCATTACCTACGCCATTGGAGACTCATTCTCCAAGTATACAAGAGGTTTCATTGTTTGTTGATCAGAGGAATATGTTGAATAAGGAACAAGAATTACAGGAGGCAAATCAGCCACCTCAAAGGGAGTCTGTTGGCCAGAGTGTCAACGCGCCTATCAGAGATAACCAGCAGGAAGAAGATGAAGAAACGGCCACAGATACATGCTTCCAACATGAGATTGAGGCGACATTAGAGGATGACACTATTACAAGGAAAGAGGCCCAAGGTTCAAGAGATACTCAACCTATAGAAGTTGGTGAGCTTCATCAGGATGAAGTTAGAGAAGAGGTTCGTGAAGAAGCAAGGAATGAGCAGCCATTTATTATTTTAGATTTACAGCAGGTAGTACCGGATTGGCTCAGAGACAAGATGAGGAGGAGCCCCGTTGAGGAACTGATCTAGCAGTTGAGATGGAGGAATTCCTGGGAAAGATCAGTGCGCCTCCAACAAAGAAGAGAGCTAGGAAGTTTTCAAAGATTTCAACAAATGAAGATGGCTCTCACACCCTTCATGTGGTTGTGCCAAGAATTGAGTGTGATCGAGATGAGGCCGTTCCAAAAAATTATGTGATCACCACCATGGAGTTAGGTCACCCCACAGGAGCACAGATAATTGAGTGTGATAACTCCTACCAGGCACTCAAGGATAGGTTGCTTTGAACTGAAGGAAAATATAAGAAATTGAAGAAGGAGCATAAGTTGTTGATTGGTTACGTACAACATTTGTCTCGTCCTTGTGGGCAAGAGAATCCGGCAATTGAGCTTCCAGCCGAGCTTCCCAGAGAATCAGTTAGTGGCTTGGAAGATTTGAGGAAGATGGCAGAGGAGGCGGATAAGTGGGTTGCTAGCGTTCGTGCTGAGGCAGAAAAGTTCATGGACGATCTTGCTCATGCTTATCAGTAGGCTTCCAACATTATGGCATGGATGGATGCAGTTGATCAAGCTTGGGGCGATGCTCATATCTATCAGACCAAGGTTGTCCTTCGTCTAGAAGCTTTGATGCATACTCCCTTACAGATTTTGATTGAGGGAGGCATGATACAGGAGGGTGATAGATATTATTTCACCGACTAGTATTCTTCAATTGTCACAGGCCGAGGATTCTTTGATGCAGTACAGGCATACTCAACTAGGGTCAGAAAGGCTATGGTGAACATTCTTGATGGAGTCCTGAACACATTGGAGGCTATCTTTGCTAGGAGGCTAACTTCTAAGGAGGTGACTATTGATGGTTTGAGGAATAGACTGCCACCTTTCTTTTCAGAGGTGAAGGCTTTTGTTCAAGATGACTTTGAGAACACCTCAACTTTCTCCAGTATTATCCAAAACACTCAGGATTCTTTAGTTGCTTGGAGAAAGTCTTGCACTCGAGATGGGCAGGCAGTTACAGTGTTGGAGTTTCAGCTTGATCATATCCTGCCTATCTCAATTCAGGAGGTTGAAGCTATGCTAACCAGGTTCATTGATTTTGTAGCCAAGGAGAAGAACGGAAACGCCTTTCTAGATGATAACCTTCTAGATGATTGATAGTGAGCATTGATTGCCTCTACTATTTTGGGAGAAAGAGAGAATCTTTTGGTTCATTTATTAATACACTCCTCATTCTGGCAGTTTTTAGGGTTGGGGCTTATGTGGCTTGATCTGAGCCCTCCATTTGATTGTAATCTGAGTCGTCCATTGGACTTGGCCAGCTATAAAAGGGGCATCCCCCCTCATTTGTACATCATTAGATTAGACTAGAGAGTAGACATTCTAATAGAGCATAGAGAGACAGTTTGGAGTTAGCATTAGTTTATTAGCATAGTTGAAGAAGGAAAGTTTTTCCTTTGAAAACTTTGTAAGAAATTGTTGTGAACACTCTCTCAATAAAAAGAGTTTTCATTGATGATGATCTCGTCTTTTGTTGTGAGTAGCTAGCAAGGTTTCTTCGTCCTTCTACTTCAAGTAGGACTTAAAGTAGGGCAATTTTTCATTTTCATGCAAGTAGTTAGTTGTGGATTGTGGTGTTTGATCAAGGCAGCTTCGTTTAATCCATACCACTAGCAGCTTGATGATGGTAAGTTTCCCTTGTGTGGTCGACTGGAATACTTTATAAGCTTAACTTCGGTTATGATTCACGTCTTGGCATGTGTCGTCGTGAGGGTGTCTTTATGCTGAATTGTGACTTGAACACTCCTTGCTACCCCCTTGAAGATTGCATCGACTTTGTAGAGGTTGTCCAACACGAAGCGAAGCAAAGTCTAGTTGAAGCCTGCTGAAGTTGATCCCATGTCCCGCTCTTAGATAGGACATAAAATTTTCTAATCCCTACAGCCATTCAATTCAGTATATTTCTAGTTAGTATTAGGAAACGTGCACTTACCTGCCAAATCATTCGAACCACGTGAAATCCCCTTTGTCATTAGCTTGTTGTTTGTTGCATCGTATACTTCTGAACAATTGTGTAAGTCCCCTCGTAAAAACAACATATCACAACGAACCAATTGAGTGTACTCCACTGCATTGAAGGAACCTTTGAGTTGAGCGTACGATCTCTCTCGCAGTCTTAGCATACGGAATACTTTGATCAAGAGAAAATGGAGTAGCCATTGGATACTTTATTCTGCTGATTGGTGCGGTCACAAAAATCACATCAACAGAAAGTTCATCGCTTACACAAATGGAAAACACACAAAAGTGATTGATGAAATCATCACAAACCAATGAACAATAAACTAGCAAAGTAGTGAACATGTTTGAATTGATTTAGCCATGTGTCTATTGGATTTCTAATGGATATGGTAGGCTGGAAGGAGTCTATATGTTGTTAGTTCATGAATGTGCAAGGGTTGGTTCATTGCACAAACATGCATTTATGCTCAAAGAGTGGACTTGCATGGAGATATCAGGGTTTTCTTATTGTTTGGAGATAGAGCAATTATGAAGGGACTACATATGCTTCTTGTAAGCTCCAATTATATGTCTTGGAGTTGTAACACTCGTAAAACACCTTTCATATTATGACATGAGGAGTGTCTATGCACTCTTCCTAGAACTTTCTTCCCATTTAATGATTTTTCCAATGGTCTAATGGTGTTCTTGCTTCTTTTTGTGGTTGTTAATCTCTATCATGCATGTTTCCATATGGTTTCTTTATATTGAGCATGCTTGATTTATTGTACATGATCACGAATGTTAATACTACAATGTTGAGTGAACGTTTGTACTAAGAAGAGCTTGTAGTATTCATTGTAGGTGAGAGCTTGAGGTATAGCTTCAACTCTTTATTGATCACTTGCAATCTAGAAATCAATAACTACAAGTGGAATCAAGAGTGAGAATGGAAAGGGATTTGAATGCTCAAGTAACTACCTTGAAGGGCCATATGGAGAGAGAGAGAGAGAAGAAGAAGAATCAAAAATCATTAAGCCAACAACAAGTTGGGAAGACTACAAACGAAAAATGGCCAAAAACAATCATCTAACAATACATTGGTAAGAGCTCTAGCCAAGAAATTTGGTATTGAATGAATAAAAGATATCACCAAGTACAAAGCTTCTTCAACAAGTGCTAAATCCTTGGTAAATAAGTTTTTCCTGAGAAAGATGTATTCTCTTCATGGACATTCAAGAGGACAGAATCAACCAAACAAAGTCTAATAAGACCCTTGGCTTTCCTATCCATGAGATCCCAATCTTCTTGTTTCATGCCTAAAGGTTTGGTTCCAGAAATAGCAACCCATAGATCATGGTCTACAAACATTTCTTCCATTTTGAGCTTCTACTACTCAAAATTACCACCGTTAAACTTCTCCATCTCAATCCTCCCAGATGTGCCTACCATCTTTTTCCTGCAACAAAGTAACGAAACACACACTTTGGCAAAACTCCCACTGAAACAAATATTAGCTCAAAAAACCCTTGTACCCAACAAAGGAACCAAAGCTAGCCATGTTCTGATACCAACTAAAAGGAAGCCAGGTGGGCAGAAACAGCTTCCTACACTAATCTAAGTAGGGGAGAGTTACAAAAAAAATCGTTTTAACACCTTACACTTACAATATGAGATACACACAAAGAATAATGGAAATAGGACAAGTACACAAATGCAATAACAACAGATATACGTGGGGAAAACCCTTTCGGGTAAAAAACCCCACCCTCCAAAAACACAATACTTTTTCTATTACTTCAAATAATGAATACGAGATATCACCAAGTACAAAGCTTCTTCAACAAGTGCTTCAACACGAACACTTGTTTTGGAGTGATTCTAGTAGCACTTCGTTACCTGCAAACAAACTATGCAATCTACAACTCAAGGCACTCAATAGATAGAGTGTTACAAGCTTCAAGAAGCATCTAGAAGATGAGGGGTGTCCAAATCGACATGGCACAATTTCCAACGCCTTAGACATGCATTTGGAAACATGTACAACATTCCCTTACACCCCTTACAATGGTCAAACATGCAAATATTCTTCTTCCAAGCTTGGGTGCCTAGAATATGCTAAAAATAGCTTATGATAGATGTCTTACAATTGTCATAGAATATTTCATAAATCTGCCATAGAATCTGTCATAGGATCCATAAGAGAATCTGTCATAACCAACTAAAAATAGTCGATTCTCTTACATCCTATCATAACCCATCTTGGGCGCCACCTTTCTCCATGCATTCAAAGATGCCTTATGGTGCGTCATAGAATCTGCCATATGTAATAGATTCCAAAGTGGGACGCCTATGTCCACTTGGGGTGATGATGCGTCATCCATTGACCTCCAACGGGGATGCCACCTAGCCAGTGGATCCTAATTAATGACATGACACTATAGGCAATAAAATAATACAAATAAATACATTAATTACATCAATTAAACAATATTAGGACTCTAAGGTTGAGACACCTTAATCCCAACATTGAAGACAATCGAGAAGACGGATTTCACAAAGAATAGTTCTTTGCAGAAAGACCATCAAGAGAGAAGGTAAAAACTAAACAAACTTCAAAAGAAGTTGAGAATAAAATTGAAATAAAATCATTTGATGAGTAAGTAAATTTTAAATTATTATGGAGGCTTATTTTAGTTTACATAATGTAAATGGGGCATAGAAGATTTCTTTTGTGTATCTCAAAATTATTGGTAATGCACTTGTATGGTGTAAATATTACTTTGCTAAGGAAGGGAAAAAAAAAACTGTTGTCTAATTGGGAAGAGTTCAGGGATTTAGAATTTAGAATTTTTTATCTAATTTGGCATAAGAATCAATCAGAAAATCAAGTGATTGTATTACAGACAAGGTAGTGGGGAAAGTGTATAGGATTACATAGTATGGGATTCCAGCGGTAGGCCATGTTGGGCATGGAACTAGAGGAGGAGGATATTCTCACCAAATACCACAGAGCTATATTCAAAGAAGGGTGATTACTAGACACTCAGAAGTTGTAATATTGAAGCCTAATATATTTTTATTTGAATGTCAAATAGCCTATTCAATAAAATTGCAAGTATACATCATAGTTTTTATTAGAAAAAGGTACAAGTTTGAGTAAAAACAGTATGGCTTGAGCTGCAAGGTGAGATAACCATTCACAAGACAGACTTCTTCAAGTAAAGCTAGTAACCTAAATGAAGAGCAAGGTACAACTCACATTTTTGCATTCGCTATCATATATGCCTCAAGAGCCCAACTTGAATAGTTTGCTTTCATGAGATGCTTCATAATTCCAACCGGCTCTTTCTGAGTCGCTAGCAGAACAGAAATAACAGGAAAAAGCACAGAACACTGTCAAAAACAGAAAACAACTGTTAGATCATATGAAAAGCAACCATGTACCAATGCATGATTATACTTGAAGAAACTAATAGGTGATATGATAGCCCACCAGCTGAGCTGATCCTGGATTGAGAGTTATGGCAAATATGTAAGCAATTCCTTCCACACAATAAACCATTACAAGTGTCACAATATAATTTGCTGCAAATGTTGATCGTGGATTGTTGAAAAAATAGAACATGGAGAGATAAACCAGTGGCTTAATCACTGTATTGAAGTGATCAATACTATCTTTGGCAGCAAAATATGCTACTCTGTTCATTCCAGCAGCACTCTCTCTCCAGTAATGCATTTTATCCTGAGAAAATGTTCTTAATGCTGCTATCATGCACAGAAGAGCTGCACATCAACAACAAAGAAATAAAGGAGTCAAAATACTTTATTCTGGATGGTTGAATCAAGAACTAATTAATGCTTCATTGAACATATTCAAGACGAAATGTTCTGAATAGCATTATCAGATAACACCAGCACGGAAAAGTGCTGATTAAATGACAACAAAAATTTCATGCTCAATGACATGAAGGAACAAGAAACCACATATAAAGTGCATTAAACAAAATACAGAAAGCTTTTGTCCTGAGGGCTAAGCTTCTAAGTATGGTCTGGCATTTACACGTTGAAATTATCGTATATGTGTACCCAGCAAAACCAAAGTCCTCATCCTTTACTTTAGCCAGAATTCCCATAAATATTCCACAAAGCAATAAAATAAGGTAGTCTTGTGCTTGTATCCTGGCATCACGGAAACGCTGCTTGGCAACTCTGGTGACATTAGACAAACAGTTGTGAATTGGCAATCAAGAAATTCACCAAAAGATGTCATTGAAAGAAACATTGGTCATAAAATTTGTTCTATGTTCCTTTAAACAAATGCATTACCTCCGTAAAAAGAGTATAAATTGTTTGAAGAAACTTGGAGTCTGGCGATTAGAAAGATCTTTTACCCTTAAGAAGCTATGCCTAATGCTATCCCACTTCAACTCAATGTTACACCACACCTCTTCCCATAGATCCTCTCCAAAAGTTTTTATGTTTCCATTGTCAGAACTAGAAGGGTTGTTATTTGTATTACTGCCTCTTGCAGAAGCTTGCTGTAAGTCTACTGGAATCTCATAACCATTAGTGTGCATCCATTTGATAGGAAGATCATTGCACTCAAAATTTGGATTTCCATCAGGCTTTACAATCCCCTCTAAGATATCCATAAAGTGGTCAGGTGGATTGACACGATCAGGGACATTAATTCCAAGGCTTGAAAAGTATTTTTCAATTTCATCTGCGGGTCCAAGATACACTGTGCATCCACCTTTAGCCAGCAGCATTATATCATCAAACATCTTGAACAATCCATAGCTGAGAAAATAAATGAAATTTTTGTTATATAACTTGTAAATAAACAGAGAATCAAATTCAGAAAACTGGCATCCAGTCACTTTGCAAAAGATTCAAGGAAAGAACAAGAAGAACAGTTCTTGTAAAAGTAAAACCACAAATAATTAAAGGAATTTGTGAAAGGTTTCTCCATATGATTCCATGTTTGAACAAAATTCATAGATTTTCAGTTTACTGGTCTTTTCGGACTACTTCCTCCTCTCACCAAGACAATTCAATAAAATGTATACCCCAGCTGAAATTCTTCTGAAATTACCTTGGTTGATGAAGTACCATAGATATGTTTACTCCTGCTAAAGCTTCACGCCGAAGAGCTTTTAGTAGCAATTGTGAAGAAGTACTGTCTAAACCAGATGTTGGTTCATCTAAGATCAAAAGAGAAGGTTCCATCACCATCTCGAGCCCAACATTTACTCGTTTTCTCTGTCCTCCGGAGATTCCTCGCTTTTCCACTGTACCAACTAGTGAGTCTCGCACAGAATGCAACCCCAAAGCTTCGATGACACGTTCAACAATGAAAACTTTTTCTTCTATTGGCATGCTAACAGGAAGCCTTCAAACATTATGTATATTATCATGTGAGTCACTAAGAATATAAACCATCCAAACATAAAAATTCAATTCTTGTAAAACAAAAGCTATCTTATCATGCAGAAATCTTGGGAAACCCTACCAATTTCTCTATTCAACATTCAAAAACAACCTATTAAAGAATCACTGAAAGCATACTTAATAACACATTATCTTTCCATATGATTTCAATTTCAAAGACAATGACAAAAGGTTATAAAATAACTAATAAGTTCAAGACTCATGTCAACTATTTAGTTTATCACTATTTCTCATCAGAGATAGTGCTGATCACAAACAGCACCAGCAATATATCTATAATGTGACAAACAAAAATGTTCATGAGAAAGTGCTTGTTATGCAAATAACAAGAAAATGAAACAATGGACAGAAAGGAAGAAAGGTACTTGAAATTCAGCGGCAGCAAAAGCAATCTTAAGGGCCAAGCTATTGCATAGCTATTTCAGAAAAGATGTACAAACAGAAAAATAAAAAAAATAAAAATGGAGAGAGAACCTGCATTTAGCACTAAACCAAAGATTCTCCTCTACTGTCAAGTTGCCATGTACAATATCATCTTGTGGAACAAAACCAATTATTTTCTTGTATGAATATATTGACTCTGGCCTTCCATTAATAAGCACGGAACCTGTCACAACACAGCCTGTTGCCTTGCCAGCCAAAGCATTCAAAAATGTAGTCTTTCCAGCACCCGAGGGACCCATAACAGCAGCGATACGTCCTGGCATCAGTTTGCCAGTCACATTCCTTAATATTTTCTTTCCATTCCCTTTAAGAGTGAGGCTGAGATCTTTGAAAGAAACTTCAATTCTAGGTCGAGTTTTAATCCCACCTAAAGTAGCCTTTGAAATGGCATCCATCAAAGTCAAGTGATTTGTCTGTGTCATCTTTTCCTTTTCTATTTCACCATAAGCATACTCAAAAAGATGAGTACGACTGTGGCTGATATGATGCTTATTTGCTTTGTAATTCTTTACGTTAGAGTCATTAAAAGCTAATGTAGGATCCTCCTGGTCAGCAATATAAGAAGGTTGTATCTCGTACAGATCACTTAATTCTACAGACACAGGTGCTGATGCTACAGATGATTTTTGTTCCATATTTTCTTCAGGAATAGTTGACAGATGAACAAATGAAGCATCATCTGAGAGAAGCAGTCCAGAAGGAGCCAAAACCTCTTCTTCTTCAAGATTCTTACTAGGTTGTATAAATGAAAATGTTTTACTCAGTTGTCTCTGACGTTTACTTGCCCAGCGTTTTCCAGCTTCTCTTGCTAATTGCCATCGCTCACGTGCCCGCATGCTCTCCCTTGCACACCTAGCTGCTGCTTCCCTGGCTTTGGCTCTTCTTCTTTCACGAATGATAAGCAATTGATCAGAACAGTTATAGATGAGCAAAAGCAGGGTTATTATTATGACCTGAATGATTTTCCAGCAAATGTATTAGTGACAATATTACTTAAACATGAAATATTATTATTAGTAACCACATGCTAGTAGGAATATATCAGAGCATATAAAAGATCAAATACTGCAATGACAATATATCAGACTAGTTCTTATCTCCTTTACTACAATCTAGATTTAAGAAACACAAGATACACAGAACTTTGAGGCGATTCCTGAATAAATACGATATGACTTACAATAAGCATCATGCCATAAGCTCGAATGTTTTGGTTAGCTGAATTTGGCTTGCAAGTTGTAAATGGATAGCATCCTGTCAAATATCAGAGAAAATGTTTCATTTAGTCAAAATTGAAAGTATATAGGTTATGCACCCTTACTGGTCTAATTCTTGGTTTGTATTTCAACATTGCATTATAAACACATATTCCAAGAAATAGCAACGGCCAGCATTTTTATTGCATTAGACGAATCATAATTTATTTCTGCTGTATTTTCAAATATGTGCTTGCAAAGATTTGTGCCAATTTTAGTGTTCATAAACAACGTCCATTTTGGCACATTGACAATTTATGAGTATTTTCCAAATATTTAAATGGTATTATTTCATCTTGAAGTATGTCAAATCTGGATTTGTTATATCTCAAGTATACAACACAAAATTTCTCACAAATTTTAGCGTATCCATATCAATGCATAGTAGTCTCAACAAACACCTACACACTTCACTGTAAGTTGAAATCAAGATCATAAAAGTAGAACATAAATAACGGAAATCTGAGATTTTGGACCAAGGCAAAGGAGGCTCATGATTTTATTACTCAACTCTCTGGAACAAAACTCTCTTCTAACATGCCTGGAACAAGAAATTGCAGCTAAAGAGGCTTGCAATCTTGCTCTTACACACTAGAAACAGCAATCACACTAACTCTTTGTTGGCTAAAGAGGCTCAACAATTTGCTTATCACAACACAATTGAACAATACTCGAATAACAAATAGAAGGCACAATAGGCTCAGCGTTTTGTTCTCACTAGCACGGTTAAAGAAACTAAATGAACAAAGGCTCTTATTTATAGGCAAGCAGAGGAGTAGGGAACCCTAAAATCTCTTTGCTTTCACAATCTAGGGCTTGCTCAGCAAGCAAGCTTTATTACTAAATCTAGAAAGAAGATAACAACTAACACCTAAGAAAACAGAAAAAGCGGGAAACGCCAACTATTACATTTATCTTTTTTCTCTTCTCAAAGAATGGATAAGAATCGTTCCAAGAATAGAAAGAAAGCGGAAAGAAAGCTTCTAGATGAAAGCCGCTTTAAAGCTTAATCATATCCGCTAAAAAGTAGGAAAATGTGTCATGTTCAAGTGTATTGATATTATCTAAGGCAATATTCTGATTCTCCAAGATCTCCTCGCCTTCTGTGATCAAACTTAGAGAATCTTTCACTTCTTCAGTTGCTTTATGAGTTATATTCTTGACAAACATCGCTGCCCGAAAAGATGACTCACTAATTGATAACTTGGCGGCTCTACAACTTTATGCTTCTGACTCTTCTCTTGATTTCCAACAGAAGAGTATTGCACAACTCTTTTTTGATACCTTTCCTTTTTCTCATATCACACCTCCTCGTGTTCTTCAGCTGAGATGATGAAGTTTTGACATAGTGCTGATTTGGTCTTAAATTCGAGGGGAGTGTACTCCATATTGAAAACCTTGAAGAATGACTGTAAACTCGCCTATGATCAGACAAGTTTTGAGCAACTTTCTATTTTTAGAATGCTGGTTTTTCATCTTCAAACGGACAAATTTTTGGGAATTTATCTGAGATATGGGTTTTCTTTAGAATTTTGTTGCAAGACAACCCAGATCGTCCGTTTTTGAAAATCTTGAATTTTGACTGAAAAAGCAGCAAACCCTAATTTCTTCAATTTTTCACCAAAAAAAGCTGGCACGTGGGTTTTGTTCAGAATACAATTAGAAATGGACCCAGTTGATCAGATTTGAAAAACACTGATGGCTGATCGGAAAAGCAGCCAACCCTAAAATTTGAAATTTTCATGAAAAAGCTGTGATATGGGTTTTCTTCAGAAGATTGTTTTGAGATGACCCAGATGATCAAAATTTGCAAACTCTGAGGATTTCACTGACATGCAAGGAAAAAGCAGCTGCTGCAACTTGATGAATTTCTCCAAAAATTCTTCAGAAGAATGAGATGAAGAAACCCAGATGGCTGAAAATTAAAAATCTTTGACCTTCTCCTTCAAAAATTTGATCTTCTGGATGAAAAAGCATGAAAAAGCAAGGTCTTATGTTGCTGGTCTGAAAATTATTCATGAAAAATCAGCAACCTTGAGCTCTTTGATCTTGAAATAAAACTTCAAATTTGCTGCTCTATTCTTCTCCTTTGGACGCCACCTGCAAAAATGATGAAGATTGAATGGAAGAGATGTTTTAAATATACTTAGGGTTTGAAATAGGTTTGTTTTCTTTTGTTTTTATCTTCAAAACCCTAAAATTGCCCTGTTCAATGAACTTGGACATTCCCTTCCTCTTGCCATTTTGAATCTTTTGAAAACTTTGAAAATTTCACTAAGGCATTGCAAGTTGGGCGCCCTTCTTGCCTAGAGGCGCCTACTTCATTCAGACTTAACTACTTTTCTGAGTTTTTCAACTTTTCTTCCATTTTGACCCCTGGATTGACCTTGATCTTTGGATGTTCGGATGATCTGATGGAGGAGCTGAATAATTCATCGCGAAGCCTGACTGATTCTGAGAAGATTGTTCTGGAGGCACCTCTGGCGAAAAACTTCGTTTTGACCTTCAGATTCATGGGAGCCCATTTCCTCCAGGGGCTCCGAACTTTCACAATGTTAGCCATTTTTTCATGATTTTCAATTCCTTCATTCCCTTTGATCTTCTGATGAAATCTCGATTCCGGGAGTTACACTGATCTGATCGACTGACCGTCAACTCCATGGGATAGCTCGACTAAAACTGAAGAAGTGATCTTAGAAACCGTATATGCAAATTCTAACATCTCAGGGCTCAAAATCTTGGGCGCCCTTTCTCTCCAGGGGCGCCCAACTTAAGCAGACTTAGCCATTTTTCACTTTCTTCATCCTTTCACTTCTACAGATGATCTCGCCTGATCTAGTGATCTGGAACTCGGATTGACTGACCGCTGAGCTTGTCGCGAAGCTAAGAGGATTTTGGAGGGGGTTCTCTGGGAGAGATTTTGTCAAAAAGTGAAATTCAGGCCCTCATAAATTTGGGCACCCATCTTGACTGGGGGCGCCCACTTCCACCAGACTTAGTTTATTTTTTCATTTTTCTGTGTTGACTTCTGAATCTTCGTTCATAACCTTCATCGGACCCTCTGTTCGGTGCTTCAGATCTGGTGACTGTGACCTCCGATAGGCATGCTGAGTATCTCGTTTGAAAGCTGGATCAACCGTGAAGAAATCATATTAGACACTCATCTGCAAATTCATCTGATAGACCCCCTGAAAACTTGGGCGCCCTTCTTCACCAGGGGCGCCCACTTTACTAACACTTAGTCAATTTTTGATAATTTTCAACTTTCCTCGTTCTGACCTCTGTGCGGATCTTCCCTGTTCAGCGCTGAATTCTGGTTGACTGGACGATCTGTTGACTGCACCGTTGGATCCGTTGTGAAGCTGACAGAGAATTGAGCAACTTTGATTGGAGGCATAAACCCTAATTTCATCTTCTGATGCCCTAAAAAGATGGACGCCCTTCTTCACTAAGGGCACCCATAGTCACCAATGTTAGAAAATTTTCTTCTTTTTTCAATCTTCTCCATTTTTTGTGACTGCTCACCAACTCATCTTCTGCCGAATGCTTTGAATGTCGAATCTGACACCTGGTAGTCGACTGACCTCCATTGATGACCTCGGAGCTCCTGATATGCTTATGAAAAAGCAAAATAGACCCAGAAGGGCAAAACTGATTATTTTGAGATTCTGACTGCACCAGCCTGATATGGACGTAATTTGAGCCAATCAAAATCAGTTTGGACCCTAACAGACCAACTTTCTATTTTTAGAAAGTTTTGCCAGTATCCATTTCCAGAAAAACCCAGAAAACGTTACTAATTTTAGAAAATTTCTAAAAATAGCAGTTTTCCTAAAATTTAGGGATGAAAAACTAAGATCTAGGTTTTGTGGATTAAGTTGCTCTGAGCAGACCCAGATCGTCAGAATTTGAAAATTTTGTGTTTTAACCCCTCATGCAAGACGTGCACACCCAAATTTTGACCTTTTTGACTGATTTAACAAGACTTTTACTCATTTCTTCAAAATGTCTAAGTGTAACAAAAATTTTAATTTTTGGGGTACAACAAGCCACCAACCAAGCCTTGTATTTATCTAGTGTTCCATTAGCCTTGTATTTCACCTTGTATACCCATTTGCAACCAATGGGTTTCTTCCTTGGTGGAAGATTTGATAGAACCCACGTGTTGTTACTCAAAAGACTATGATGTTCAGAATCCATAGCCTTTTCCCATTCAAGTTTTCCCTTGACCTCCAATATTGTTGAGGCTCATAAACACTCCGAATGTTGGCCATAAGAGCAAAGTTTAGTATGTTCTTCTTGCTCTTGCCTCTAGATAATCTTCCCTTGACAAGTTCATCATCGTGAACATCACCAATGAGCTTTGCCCACCACTTAGGAGGAGGAAGAGATGCATCTTCCAAATTAGGATGAACATCATCATGATTTGGACTGCCTGGAATAATATCATCTGGATGTTGATCCAGGTTATCCTGAGGAAAATCTGTTGGGACAAAATTTTGCCTGAAAGATTCCACAATGTCAGAATCATCAGAGTCCCTCCCTGCAAATGGAGCTACTGAGAGCTTAGCTCCCAAATCCTTGGTCTTTAGAGGCTAATTTTCAGAACTCTTGATGGGAGAAGAGAGCAAAAAGGGCCCACCTTCCTCATCAAACACATCCCTATTGAATGTCAAACAATCAGTGGCCACATCAATCAATCGATAGGCCTTATGATTGCCACTATATCATATTAGCATCAACTTTTGGCTCTTGGAATCCAGCTTGGTTCTCTTGGCATCTGGAATCCAAACATACATAGTCGAACCAAAAACCCTAAGATGAGTGATTCTTGGTTTCCTCCCAGACCATGCTTCCTCTGAGGTCATCTTCTTAACTACCTGTGTCGGAGACCGATTAAGAAGGTACACTGCAATATACACTATCTCAACCCAAAATTTATTGGGAACATTTTTGTTCTCCTACATACAACGGGCCATTTCTATGATGGTACGATTCCTCCACTCAACAACACCATTATGTTGCGGGGTATAAGGTGTGGTAAGCTAACGTTTAATATTGTGTTTAGCACAGAAGTCAGTGAACTGGTTAGAATAGAACTCACCCCCATTTTCTAACCTAAGAGTAATGATTTGACATCCAGACTCTTTTTCAACTAATGCTTTAAAGTTCTGAAATTCATTAAATACTTGTGACTTTGCTTTGAGAAAATACACAAACATTTTTCTACTAAAATCACCAACAAACAGGAGGAAATACCTGGCACCAGTGACTGATGCAGTATTCATTGGTCCACAAACGTCTGCATGAATTAGTTGTAGAACCTTAGATGCTCTCCAAGACTTTCCATCTAAAAATGGAATGTGATGTTGCTTCCCTGCTTGGCAAGCTCCACAAATACCATGTGCCTATTGCTGAGTCTTAGGTAAGCCTTTTACCAAATTCTCTCACACCAGCTGAGAGAGGTAGGCAATATTGAGATGCCCATACTGCTAATGTCAAAGAGTGTTGATGGATGAACTCCTCACAACCAACGCATGCTCCAAAGGATCTCCTATATCAAGCAACTGATACAAACCATGATCCCTGAGCCCAATTGCCACAATTTTCTTGGACTCCTTATCAACAATTCGGCACTTGTGTGAACTAAAAATAATGTCCAACTTCAGACTGTGTTGCATAATCTAACTCACTGAGCGTAGATTAAGCTCCATCCCCAACACATAGCATACATTGAAATATATTAAATTTCTCCCACCAGATGTGATTTGGACATTGCCCTTACCAACAATTGTATACTCTTCACCACCACCAAAGATGACGGAATCGAATGTAATGTCCCCTTTTTCATGAGCATTGGACTTTAGAGGAATTAGCCTATTCCCAATCCTCGTAGGCTAATAGGGTTTGATAAGAGGGTCATTTGGCAGTTACCCAATTGATTGGTTGGCTCATTTCGAGACTTCACAGAGGTTTTCCTATAATCTTCATTGATATTTCTATTTTGGGAAACCTTACTTTATATTATAATGTTATATTACACTTTATGAGTACTTTATATTTATCTATTATTATAAAGTGTAATAATAAAATAATATTATAATATTCCTTCTAGAAGCCGACTTGGAAAAGTTCTAGAAGGAGGTTGACGTCTTGAGGAAAAGAATAAATAGACATGAGGGGGTCATTTCTTAGTATCCAGATTTGAGTATTGATTTGATATTGTTCAGTTGTGGAACCTAGGGTTTTTGCAATTGTTTTCAGTTGGCCATTGAGAACGAAAACTCTCAATTGGTAATGCAATTTTGAGAGTGTGAAATATCATCTGAATTATTGCAGCTGGGAGGAAGAGACTTTAGTCTTCCATTTGTGCCTCATTGGGAAAACTTTGTGGCCTTTGGCCAAGTTTTGTATGATAACGATTGGGGTTTGCATTGGAGACATTTTGGAGCTCATAGTCTTCATTGATTTTGCATTGAGGAGGTCGATTTGCATTCATATCAGACATACCAGCAATCTGATTTATGTATCAGACATTTCCAGGCACTCAGAGTAGCCAAGAAGGAGCCACGATTTCCTTCATTCCTCTTTCTATTGGCATCAAATTGATAAGGAGTTTCCAATGCTTCACTCTTGAGCATTTGCCAATAGGAATACATGTATTTTAAGGAAAGAATCTGGAGATAATAATTTATTAGAAAGGTCTGACATAAGGCAGCAGGGGTGGCTATCTCCATGAGGGCAATTTCATGAAGGGGGCATCATCAAAATCTAGATAAATTTCTGAGGCATTGCTGGGTGAATAGAAGACTGGGCGCTGTTGTTTTGGAAGCAAATCTATCAAGGATAAGAAGAATCGAATATTTGCTTCAGGCAGCCATCTACTTCCAGGTTCATTGTAAATCATTGTATTGCATTTAGTTAGGCCTTTATCAGCAATATTACATTGTAAATTTCAGTTCATTATAGTGCAATCAGCATGGTCATTAGTTGCAGCTGTAGGAGTTCATTATAGTCAGATTTGGCAATGTTGCATCTTCATTTGTAAGCCAAGAATATGTTGCTGCTGTAGATGTATATGTATATCAGATTTGATATTATATTCGCATTGGATGTAAAGCCAAGAGTCTTGGCGTCTCATATTTGGAGGTTGCATTTTCAATAAGGATTTCATCATTGGAGATTCATATATTGTTGTAATGATCATTTGAATATTGCATGAGGATGTATGCCAACTGTTTGACATAATGTCAAGTGGCTGTAGATGTTATTATCAGCATATTAGTTGCATGCCAATTGTTTGACAAATTGTCACTTGACTGTAGGTGCATGTTGTGCATATAGAAATCACATATGAGCATTGTAAAAGATGAAAATAAGTCATTGATGCATTTAGAATATAGTTTAGACATTGTAATTTTGATTTTCAAGCATTTAGAGTACTTTGATCTCTTTTTCAAGCAGATACATCAGACTGAAAAGCATTCAGTTTGCATCAGAAGTGTTTGACAATATTCCTTGAGGCAAAATTCACATCAGATTGTCAAGGGATATTACATGGAAGCATGTAACAACCCTCGTTCTCCCCTTCTATTACCCTGCACTTCTAATGATTATTCCCTGAATTTGAGCCTTGAGGAATATTATCAAACAGTTGTCTTGTGAAATCTGGGTTTGCTGTTTTGTGTTTTCAGTTTGTTTTGATTGGTTTGTTTGATGCCAATGATGTTTAGATGCTTGAAAATGTTTGCTAAGATGTCTAACCAAGTAGCAAAAACGAAATGCAATTCTTTTGTATTTTTCAAGTGCATATATATGACCTACTTGTGCAAAATGTGCATCTACAATAGTGAGACAATTTGTCAAACACTTTGTATGCAAACTATATAAGCAGTGAACCCCGGAGATGCGTCCCCCCCCCCCCCCAGGCCCTAGCGTTTCCGGAACAGGGACGTCCCAAAGACGTGGGGACTGCTTTCGCACGTCTCCGGCGGCACCACCATTTTTTGCCTCGCCGTCAAAGACGCGGAAACGTCCCGACGTCTCCGAGACGCTGAGGGAGACGCCTGGGCGTCCCTCGAGCGTCTCAGGGACACCCAGGCGTCTCCAGCGGTGGACAAGCAAAAATTTCATTAAAAAAAAAATTTAAGACATTTTTTTTATATTTTATTGGTTCTATTCGAACCCTAAGGGCATTTGGGGCCCATCTACACTCTTACATGCCTTCAAAAGGCCCTCCAATCTTCATTTTTATTCACATTTGCATTTCTATTTGTTTGCTACAGCAAGAAGAAGAAGAGTGAAGGCTAAGGAAAGAGTGATTGGAGGAGTGAAAGGAGTGATTGCAAGTGAAAGAGGAGTGTCAAGGAGCAAGAAGCAGAAGAGGAGGAAGATTCTTCACCTTGTTGAAGAGATTTTTTAAGCAAAAGGTAGGGTTTTTAACTGATTTTTTATTTTATTTTCTGATTTTCAATGTTTTTTCATTTCTTGTTGTTTCATTTTTTAATTTTTCTTATTTCATTTCTTGTTGTTCCATTTTCTAAATTAATTTAGATTTTGTTTTGCAATTTAAAATATAGAGTTTTATTTTTTTAATTTTAAAGTAGGGCATAGGCTGAAACTATGTGTTTATTGAATTTTTTTTCATTTTGTGAAATGCAATGTCAAAATGAGCTCCCATAGTCATGAAATGAGTGAGGATGAGATGGAAACTCACTCTCATAGTGCAAGCCAATCAGAATATGAACCTGAGCATGAGGATGAGCCCAATGAGGGGGGTGAGCATGGGTCAAATCCGGAAGAACAAACTAGTTCCATAGCTAGTGCACCAGTTTCTACTGATTGCCCCTCCCAGCTTTTGGCAAAGTGGGCTAGGGGTCCTTACGATCCTAAATCTCCTTTCAAACAGTTTGCAACAAGAATAACAGCCCCAACGTCATCAGGTGGTGGTACGAGGAAATGGAAATGCAACATTTGTGGTGATGATTGGTTTGGGAGCATCACCAGAGTTAATGCACACTTCCTCTTTTGGCCAGGAAAAAGTGTGGGAGCGTGTGATTTTTTGAAGAAACCTAAAAATTTGAAACACAGAATTGAGTTCAACAAGCTTTGGGGTGTTTCAAATGACGTGGCAATTCCAATGCCTACTACCTTGTCTGGTAGGCAATATATTCAGACCATAGAAGCATAAATCTGCAAAAAATCGCAAAAATCGTGATTTTTAAAAAATTTGCACTGCTCCCGATTTTTTGGGTTTCGTTGACCCTGCGAAAAATCGTTGAAAATAGTGTTTAAATCGTGATTTAAATGTCAAAAAAATTGTTAAAAAAATTGCGGAAAATCCGAAACCCTAAAACGCGCCAAAAAACCCAGAAAAATGTGTTTTTTTGTTATTAATAGGTTCGCGCCAGTCGTTATTTTCACAAATCGAAGCCGCCTTCGAGTTTTCACGACACGGGAAGTTTATGCAAGTGCTGCGAAAGGAGATTGGTGGAGTTTTGAGCACCCGATTGTCTGCAAAAAATTCACACAAAGTCGACCAGGGTCTTTTCAATTCATTTCTTTTATATATTCATTGCTTTTACATATTCGTATCTATCATATTGTGGGGCATATGCGTAAATCTGAGAAACATCAGAAGTATTTTTTAATATTTTTTTTTCAAATCCGATTTTTTCCCGATTGTTTCACGATTTTTCAAAAAATCCTGATTTTTTGGTTTGCCGATTTTTTCCCCAAACGATTTATGCTGCTATGATTCAGACTATTTAGCAAATTCAGGAGCAGCAAATGCAGAGGCAGCCACATATTTCTACTCCTACATTGCATCGGAGAGCAGGAACATTGCCAGGGTCAGCCTCAGGACTGTCATCCACTTATAGCACTATGGCTGAATCACAACAGGGCAAGGGGAAACGCAAGATGCAAAGTCAGCCTAACCCCATAGCTGCTTTATTTAATGTGCACCTGAGGGATCAGATAGATGATTCCATTGTCAGGTTCTTTTTTTCCAATGGAATCCCATTCCATGTAGCTTGATCTCCTTATTATACGGAGATGATTTCGATGGTGGCGAAGGGAGGACCATCATATGTGCCACCAGGTGAGCACAAATTGAGGACCATGATCTTGGATAACAACTATGCCAAGATCAATTCATTGATGGAGACGATAAGGGCATGTTGAGAGGAATCTGGATGTAGCATAGTTATGGATGGGTGGACGAACATTAGGCATCGTCCACTCATCAATGTCATAGTTACATGCTTAGAGGGCCCATTCTTTCTCAGGGCGGCTGATTGTTCAAGGCATTGAAAAGATGCTGATTTTCAGTTTGAGATCCTTCGGGCAGCTATTGAGGAGATTGGGCCACAAAAAGTGGTCCAAGTAGTGACAGATGCAACACGTGTGCAAAGCTACAAGGAGGCTTATTGAGGCAGCATACTGACACATTTGGTGGACTCCATGTTGTGTGCATGCCATGAACAATGCACTCAAGGACATGGGGAAGATTGTAAGGTGCCTTCCCAGAAGGTATGGAAATTTTGGTGTTTGTTTGGTTTGAGGGGAGCTCGTTATATGTTGTCAAAGATGGTGTTAAAGATACTCTGATTCCACTGAGATGTCCCTTGCCAAGGATGACGATAATTTTTGCGAATACACTTAATGTGACATATTGCATTTGTCAATTAAGAATAAACTAAGTTGCAAGTGATTGTTTCTGAACTGTAATCATATCTTGATCATTTGCATTTCAACAATAGGCAATTACAACCAAGTGACATTTCTATAATCATGAATAGCTGTTACCACTGATTTTCTGAGTGCATATTATGATTGATTACAAAGGACTGCCCGGATTTACGTAACTGTAGTATAGCCACTCAGGAAACATATCGTAAACTGACCTTAGGAGCTTTGCTGACTTACAAAGTATGATAATGAAATATTACTACTCAAAAGTTAACAACAGCACTGTAACTCAGTTACAAGTTGACTTGTTAAGAGATGTATTCAGATTTACCATTTCATAAACAGCAGTATACATATGTGTTGTGACGTTTTTCACACATCGCCCCATTGCAAATGGGGACCCCCTAATTTTGGCTTTGCTTTTCGGTCGTTTTGTTGTTGTCTCTCTTTTCTGCTGTCTGTCTTTCCGGGGACGTTCCCGTCTTCGGGTTTAAACTTGAATTTTGGCCAAGTCTAGAAATTAGGGTTTGATTCCTTCATGCCAATTTGAATTCAACGAAGTGAATAAGTTGAAAATTGAACTTAACATTGTTGTCAGTATGCTTCCAGCAGGCCCTCAACAAATTTTCATCGAATTCTGAGGTACTTACTATTTTTAGTAAGTGTGAAATTTCAGGGCAATCTATCAGCTATTTTGAGATTCCAACAGTCACACGGCATTCAGAGCACATCAGGCCATTCGTATGCAAAATTTGAGCAAAAACGGACAACTTACTATTTTTAGCAGTCCAGCTTCCGGGACAAATTTCAGGGCTTAAACGCAGAGTTTTTCTTTGCATGTCTGGATATTCCTTCGGGTTTTTGGAGACCTTCGCATGATGTAACATGCAAAAGCGAGACGACAACTTTCAAAATTCAGTGCGAGGCTATTCTTAGGGTTTGCATGTCAGGGTTTCTTTTGCATGTCGGATGATTCTGATGGGTTTTGAGAGCGATGGTGTAACATGGAAGCGGAGATACCCACTCGATGGGAACTTGCTATTTTACGGTGTGTCGCAGCTTCCCGGCAGTTGATTCCGCGAGATGATGGATTACCCGCGAAGCGAAGAAAGCGATATCATTTGTCGCGAAGGAATTAGGGTTTCCGGCCGGGGACCCAAAATAGCGCAAAAGGAAATTTTCAAAAGCCGGTTAACCACGCGGCCGGCTTATTCTCTGGCGGGTGAAATTTCGAGTCAAGCGGAACACTTACTATTTATAGTAGTCAATTTGGAAGCTAAAATAGTAAATCAGGTGCATGCGTCAGTGTCGACAGACAGGTCATGTGGTGAGGAGCACCTCATTAAAATTTCAAGTCAATCGGAGCAGTGGAGCTATCAAAAAAAAAGGTTACTATTTATAGCAAACCACCTTCAGAAACAGGCTAAAAATAGCAGGGTGATTAAAAATAGCAGTGTCAACAGGGTAACAAGGTCGTGAGGATGCAGTGTTTAAAATTTCAAATCGTTCTGAGCTTCAGGGATGCAAAATCAGAGGACTTACTATAAATAGCAGGGCATGAAAGCTGGCGCAAAACGAGAAAAAATTCTAAGTCTGGAAGTCCATCCTGTTGCCATAGTGAAATGTGCCCAGTTGGTGGAGTTGAGGCATAAAAAAAAAATTCTAAGTTTGAAGTTTATCCTCCTACCTGGGCAAAATGCGCCCTGCTTGATGAAGAAGCAAAGATGTTCAAGAAAAAAATTCTAAGTATAAACTTTATCCTCCTCCACTGGTGAAATGCGCCCACTCACAAGAAAGTCAAGGAAAAGTCAAAGTGTCTCATCCTTCAGCATAGGCTAAATGCGCCCACATGCTAGCAAGAAGCATAAAAAAATTCTAAGGCAAGAAACTCGTCCTCCACCCTAGGCTTAATGCGCCCATTCTTCTCAAGAGCTGAAATGCGCCCAAAAGGTCAAAGGAGTCAAGGAGTTTTATCCTCCACCATGCCCAAAATGCGCCCAAGGAGAGTTAATAAGAAAGAAGTCAAAAAGGTCAATGATTCTCATCCTTCTTGCATGGAAAAATGCGCCCAAAAGAGGGCATGTGAAGACAAAACGAGGAAGCTCAAGAGTCATGTTGAGGTTTCATTCTTCTCTCTCCTTTGAATGCGCCCATACAAAGTCAAAAGGCAAGGGTGGCGTTTAAAGTTTATCCTCCATCATGCCAAATGCGCCCATCCCTCTCACCCCCTCAAATGCGCCAAGAGGAAGAGAAAGTCAAAGGAGGCGTTGAAATAAAGCTTGTCCTCTTGCTACCCCTATATGCGCCATGCAAAGATAAAGTGTTGAGGGTTAGGTGAAGTAATATCCTAGGCGTTGGATTTTTTTTACGAAAACATCTTTCAAATGTTAAATGCGCCCAGGGTGGTAAATGCCTAAGTGTTAGAAAATATTACCAAGGATGAATAAAATGCTAGGCGTTGAAGTTAGAAATATCCTCTTCAAGTGTGAAGTGCGCCTGGGGTGGTGAGGTGAAATGTAGGATAATGTGTTAGAAAATTTCTCCTAGGGCGTTGGAAATTCAAGTAGAAATATTTTCCAAGTATGAAATAAAATGTGAGACAATGAATGGAGCAAAATTGCTAGGCGAATCTTCCCTAATGCATTGAAGATGTTGGAGGATAAAATGTGCCAGGCACCCTCACGAAGATTTTCCAAACAATGTTGATGTTTCTCTCACAGGCAAGGGTGAGCAAGATTGAATAAAAATTTTAAGATGAAAATTTCCAAGGCTAAATTTTCCCAAGAGATGATTTAAAATTTTCTAAGACACAAAATATTTTCTTCCTCTAGAAAATGCGCCTAGACTCTAAGGTGATAAGAATTTCTTGTGATGAGTAAAATTTGTCGAAGATGAAGATGCTGGCATTGCAGGATGGATTTAAAAATATTTTCAAGTCAGAGCAACAAGAAATCTTCACAGATGTGAAAGCGGATTTAAATTTCACAGAGAAATAATTTTCTAAGGTTCAAAATTCAAGAAAATCAAATGAACCCGTTCGTCGTGCACCCGTGAGTTCGATGCGTTCTGATGGAAATTTTCTTCTAGGTATCGAAGTTTATCGATGAGGAGTGGATTTTAAGGTCTTCCACAGCTTGTCGAGGATTCCGAGGTAAAGATTTTGATGGGCACCAAGTTGATGAATTTTCCCGAAGGAAAATTTTAAAATTTTCTAAGGCAAGTGTGAAGAAAATGTATTCTCAAGGTAAAATCCTCCAGAAGATGAATTTGAAAGGAACTGCCTAGGTGAATTTGCTCAAATTCTTCGTGAAGATAGTTTTCTTGAGCCAGAGATGGATAAAATCAAAGTTGTCAGAGCTCCAGCAGGTGAAGTGAATTCCTTGAAGAAGATGCAGTTGAAGTTAACACCTTCGAAAAATGATCTTAAAAGTGCATCTTTCAAATACGCCCTTGAGGAATATGGATTGAAATTTGGCTAAGGCATGAAGAATCATGAAGAAGGCAGAAGTTGGCTAGTAGAGGCGATGAACGCTTGGAAGTTAGAACGTGAAAATCAGGTAAGTTAAGATTATATTATGAAGTGTTCTAATACTCTTCTCCTCGCTTGTTTTGCAGGAGGAACGTCGAGGCCAAGCAGTGATGACTTAGTGTGATGAAGGAAGCGATTCAAAACGACAACTCAACCTCGAAGGAAGAAAGTTGCAAGAAATTGGCTAAGTGTTAGCTCAAGTGACAAAGAAGTTGAAGAGCAACAAGATCAAGGACAGTGTGAACGCGTCTACAAGTGGAATCTTCTAGAAGACTGATTGTGGGCATTTATTGCTTTTACTATTTTTGGGAGTGAGTGGGAATCTTTGATTCATTTAATGTACCACTCCCTACTCTGGCAGTTTTTAGGGTTAGGGCTGAGGTGGCACGATTTTAGCCACTCTATTGATTGTAACCCTAGCCGTCTTTTGGGACTTGGCTAGCTATATAAAGGGGGAGTCCCCCTCATTTGTAACTCATTAGAAAGTAGACAGTAGAATTAGAGTAGAAGTCGGAGTAGAGAGACAACTAGGTGATAGCTTAGAATAGCTTAGTATAGATTGATAGTGTAGTTGAAGAAGAGGGAAAGTTTTCCCTTGAAAACTTTGTAAGAAATTGTTGTGAACACTCTCTCAATAAAAGAGTTTTTCATTGATGGTGAATTTCGTCTTTGTTGTGAGTAGCTAGCAAGGTTTTTTCGTCCTTCTGATTCAAGTAGTGACTTAAAGTAGAATAAGTTTCATTTCATGCAAGTAGATGTTAGTGGAATGTGGTGTTTGATCTAAGCAACTTCGTCTATCCATACCACTAGTGTATTGCTGATGGTGAATGCCTTGCGTGGTCAACTGGAATATCATGTACTTAACTTCAATCACAGTTTGAATGATGGTATGCGTCGTTGTGATGGTATCTTCATGTCAAGTGGTGGTTTGAACATCTTTAGTCATCTCCCTTGAAGATTGCACCGACTCCGTGGAAGCTGTCCGATGCGAGGCAAAGCGAAGTCCGGTTAGAAGTTTGCTGAAGTTGAGCTCCATATCCCACACCCTAAAGTAGATTAGAATCTCCTTAACCCTGCAACCCATTTAAATTCAGTACTTTCTGATTAGAATAGGAAACCCGCGCTTTATAGACAAATCTTTCAAGCATTTGAATTCCTTTCTCCGCTGCTGAACAATTCCGTAAGTCCCCTTGAAATACCAGCAAATCACATCAAGCCAAACTGAGCCTATTCGCATTAAAAGAACCTTGGAGTTGAATGCACGAACTTTCTTGCAATCTTAGCGTGCAGAATACTTTGATCAAGAGAGAATAGGGAAGCCATTGGCAACTTTATTCTGCGTTGGTGCAGTCACGAAAAACACATCAACAATATGCATTACCAAGTTGTGCAAACTGACTGAGACAGTAGTAGGCGTATTCTATTTACTTTAGACACTTCAAGCCAATCCACACAATGCAATCACAGGTCGCAGAAATGACTGTAATTTTATGACAGCAGACTCGTTACAAATTTCTGAATGCTAAATGATTGAAATGTATGAACAACACTAGTATAAACTTTGGTAAATGGAGCTATACTCAGTTATTCACTATACTCACTGTTACATGACCTTGCCTTGACAATCTATAGAAAGAACATACAGATTCAGACTCAGAAATTCATTGACAGCTATAATACTTGCCCAGCAATCTGAGAACATAAGAATAACAATGCAATAAGATTACTAGACCTGGTTTTTCATGTCATCATACACTGAAACTTCAACAGCAGATTGAATATTCAATGTATCATCACACCCAGCTGTAACATGACATATTTTTTTGACAGGGATATACAAATTTTACCCATTAACATACCCTCCCAGCATTAGACACTTTTCATAAAAACTAGCCTTAACACATAACTACTCTCACAGCAAGAGAGGTATCGACCCAACCTGTAGAGAAGCCCACAATCTCAGGAAGTATTACCAACAGAAAATGCAAGGTCATCCCAGCAAGAGTCTACCTGTGCGTTGCCTTGTGAGTTTGTTTGGTCCCTTGTCTCCTCAAGAGTGACGCGCCCAGCCAGGAGAGATTCACACGTTTCCTTTAGCCTCCAAAAGTCCACGACCTGGCCTGAGATATTACGAGTTCATCCTGTGCCCAGCAAACACGTTTTTTTCCCAAATGCCTTTCAGTTCCTTCTTGAGCCACGACTTTGATCTCAGATGCTGCTTGAATAAGAGGCGCCTGGAATTATTTAACAAAACTCGCCTTCATAGAGAATGATACGAATGATCCTCAACTCGTCCTCAATGAAACATCAAAAAAAACCACTGGAAGGAAGTCACGAAATCTGTAGAGATGTCACCTTGTTCCTCTTATCAAACTTCACGATGCCAAGCTAGGAGTGGTCTTCCACACTCGAAACAATGGCGGCTAGGGTTCTCCAAGCCCAAAAACCAAGGAGCTCGAGTTCTTCATGAAGAATATTGTTCATTTCAAGGTTAGTCGAATGTTTCCCTTTTCTCTCTTATATCATTTCACCATTCATAAAATAAAGTGACCTTTTTTTAATGCATATTTTAAATATTTCCTCAAGTCACTTTTTAAACAACAAATAAGTGACTTTCTAATGTTCCCTTTTAATAAATATTTCAATGGGTCACTTTATAACTTGATTTATTAATTATTTAATATCCCCCTTTTGAGAATAATTTAAGACTTAGGGAGTATTAAATAATTAAGTCACTTTGTCCAATTTTTGGGGACATTACAAAGATTGAGTGGATTAGAGGAGTGGTCAGCAATGCTAGAGATGTGCAGATGTATATCTGCAACCACCACACTTCACATGCCATCTTCAGGAGCTTCACGAAGGAGTTCTTGAAACCAGTTGAGACCAAATATGCATCCTATTCATTCTTTTGGAGAGAATGCTTGAGTTTCAAGAGCCACTGCAACTCATGGTTATGACACAAGAATGGAATCGGTGGGATGGGGCCAGGACAAAGCAGGGGAAGAGGGTGAAGGAGATAGTGAAGAGTGATGCATTTTGGCATGATGCAAAATATATTGTCGCCATCATTACACCAGTTGTGCAGGTCATCAGATATGGGGATGGGGATGCACCTAACCTTGGAGAGGTGTATGAATGCATTGATTCTATGCTTGGTCAGATGAGGGCAGTTGTGCGAGAGAAGGACCCCACTTTAGCCTTCTACAATGTTTACATTCAGCCTATTATTTAGCGCAGATGGGACAGCCTAAACACTCCCTTGCACATGGCTGTTTATGCATTGAATCTAAAGTGGTACATGCCTAGGCCTGGTAGAGTTACACCGATTCAGGATGATGAGGTGAAGGAAGGGTTCTTCAAGTGCATTGATAGGGTGTATGATGTTGAAGCTGCTGGCAACATTCGCACTGAGTGGACGAAATTTGCTACTCTTAGGGGTTATAAGGCTGTAGCAAAAGCGAACATAAGAACTATGGCACAGGAGGATCCGATTTTGTGGTGGACTTATCATGGACCGAAATCACTGACTAGCACACTAGCCATTTGTTTGTTGTCCCAAGTTTCTAGTTCTTCAGCTTCTAAGAGGAACTGGTCTACTTATAGCTTCATCCACTCTCTTAAGAGGAATAGACTTACCTCTAGGAGAGCAGAGAAGCTAGTGGTTGTACATAGTGCCTTGCGTATCACTAACCGCAAGACACGTGTGTACAAGGAGAGCCCAGCAGCACGATGGGATGTAGAGCCAAAGGAGCCATCACAGATTGATGAGGATGAGGATGCTTCAGATATAGGGTTGGTTGGTGTTCCTTTGGCGGATCGTGACCTTGGGGAGTCCAGTGGTTCCAGTGATGAGCAGTTTGCCGACCTCCCGAGGGATGATTAGAGGCCTCTGCCTCCTTCACTACATTGTCATTTTGACATTTTGATTTTGTACTTGTTTTGATATCATGCTACTCATTGTAATCATCTTTATGATCAGATATTTTTGATATCATATAATAGAAATCTTCCATTTTCCGATTCAACAATTGTTACATTGTAGTATTGAGTATTACTATTCTAATTTCTAATTAGTAATTCAATATTGAAAACTTCAATGTTCAAGTATTTACTATTTAGTATTTACTAATTTAGTATTTCAATTTTTCTTTTTTACTTCTTAATAGTCTTATACATCTTTTCATAACTAGCATTTTAAGTACCATGTGTATAGTATATAGTATATACAACCCCCCTCCCGCTCCCCGCCACCGTCCCCCCGCTGTCCCGAAATTGAGGCCCCTCTATCCCCCCATCCCAACATCCCCCCGTCCCCGACACCGGTGTAACATAGTATATAAGCTGATATGAAAGTTGACAATTCGTCAAACAATTTGCAGCCAACCTCCAATATTTCTATTTGATATTTGCAGTGATTACAAGGCTCAACTCATATGCAAAATGCAAATTCACCCTTACATCAACTTGACTGAAATTACATTTACAAATGACTGTCATAGGACAACGACTACAACTCCCAACCAAATGCAATGCTAAATAGATATATAACTGAATTTGTACAATGCCAATGACTGCTTATGACAGCAACTCCTCCTACAATGCAAACTAATACAAATAAAGAACCTGATATAATGATGGCAGCCACACAACTTGTTTGATCCTCCAAGATGATGAAGTCTATGCCCTTCAAGATGTTGTGTCTAGCCTCATGTGAGCCCAGTGAACTCCTCAAAAGCCTTGACTAATTTTTATTGGCTTCCTTGACAAAATCGCACTATTTACAAGTGCGTCCCAGCTACCAATGATGTCTGATTTTTATCTCCTTCCAAAACAGAAATCGACTTCCTCAAAGTCGTCTCTAGCAATGCCAAAATCATCCTTCCAAAGGACTGCAAAGTCTCCAATAAAATCTGAGAATATGTAGCTCCAATCGAATCACCAATGAAAACACCAAATATCTTTCAGATTAGAATGGTCTCACAATAATCTGCAATTTAAACCCTGGTGAAAATCCTATGATTCTTTACCAATGAAGCTCAATATTGACTACTGGATGCAGCCAATCCACAGGCAAGTCTTCGGAAGATCTTTCAACACCTCAGGTATGCGAACCAATGAGAGTTTTCGTTCCCAATGGCCAAGAAGTGTAGAAATTGCAGAAACCCTAGGTTTCTTCATCTCCACGGCAAAGTTCTTCAAAATCTCAATATCAATATCCCAGATTATTCATAATAGCTTGGTTGATCCTTTTATATAATTTTTCACCAAGAAGAAGTCGACCTTCTAGAGAATTCCTTTTCAATCATTTAATAATAATATTAAATGTGCATTTAATACTTTATAATAATTCCTCAAAGTGGGCGCCCAATTTAATTATTCATTTAATGCACATTAAGTCATTAAATGGCCCCTTTAGACATAAAGTTATAATATAACTTTATAATACACTTTTAATGATTAACTATTATTAATGTCATCTTTAATAATAATTAAATAATATAACTTGCACATTACTCCTTATTTCACCCATCCAACTAAAAAACTAGGATCAATGTTGAACTCACCACATGTCCAAGTGCCTTACTATAAATAGAAATACTGGACTCTCGTGACCTGTTGACTTACTATAAATAGTAAGTGTGTGAAACTGAGTCCTGAATCACCAAACGAAGACCAATCCTGAACCACCCAAAGCTCTGGAGAAGAAACCACCCTGATATTTGCCAAACAAGACCCTCTAACCATCTGTATTAGCCTACAAGGGTCAAATGATAGGCTAATCCTCCAAACACTGATGCTTGCGAAAATGGGGACAATACAAAGCAAGCCATATACTTCAAAAACCAATCTCTCCTATTTGTAAAATGCCAAGAGGCTCCAAATTCGATGTACCATGCAAATGATTTGACAGATTTGTTGGTTGTTTGGCCATCAATGCATAAGAGGTGGACCCCTGGTCAGAGTGCATAGATGCCATCCCTCTCGTTTTCAAAAAATGAGGTAAATTTTGTGATCAACTAGCACTAAACTCTGGACAATCAGCTAGCACAACTCTCACAATTTTTCAAAAATCATCTAAAATGAGGCTCAATAACAACAAGAATTTTCAAAAAAAAAAAACCTTCAAAAACTCAAAATAAGCAAGATTTTTTCGAAAAAAAACCTTCAAAAAAACTCTAAAAGCAAGACTTTTTTAGAAAAAATCAAAAAAAATATTATAGAAATTTTTTCAAAAACTCTTTAGAACTTCCAAACCCATGAAATTATGGAAAACAAGTACAAAACCCTATATTGCGCCAAACAGGCCCCCAAATAGTAGATAAATCACACGAGCTCACGTAAAATTTCCACAAAACCTTGGTGTAGCAAAAGAGGGCTCACAAATACACAGACCCATGACCAGAAGAACATGATTTTTTTTTAAAAACACCTAGAAATAATGACAAAGATGCCCAAAACAAAAAGTCTAATGCCCTCACGATTTCCCAAAACCCTAGGTACACGAATTCATAGGTCACACTCAAAAAAGTACATAGAAATGTAGAAAAATTAGAACAGAACCCTAGGTCGGATTCATGATAAAAAAAATCCCCAACTGTAGGTTGCAATTTTTGAAGAGTCCTGCCACAGAAGAAACGCGTGAAAAAAAAACATGAGAAAAAAATGGCGCCTAGGAAAACTCGCGATCTTTTGTTTTAAAAAAACATGAACCCAGAAAATTGCTTGCAACTTTATTAGAGGAAAAAAAATTCCATCGCAGCAAAAACCCTTCACAACACAAGCGTGTGAACCAACAAGAAATCGTCTCAGAAAGAGATGTGAAAACTCACGATTTTTTTCTTTCAAACCCTCAATTTGCTGCTTGAAAAATCCACAATTTCATGCAAAGATAAGTCACAATTTTCACCCTAAAAAAGATGTGATTTCTGCTTCTTTGAAACCCTCAAATCTTCTACAAAAAATTCCTTTAATTTTTGAAAAATCGGTTCACAAATAAACTATTCAAAAAAATCTTCAATTTTTTATCTTTAAAAAAAAATCAGCTAAAAAAACTTTACAAATTTTTAAAACAAAAAACCGTCAAAAATTTTGAGCCTAACCTCTAATACCATGAAATGATAATTGATATTCAATATTCGTTATTTACAAAGGAGAGGAAAACTCCTTAAATAATACAATACAGGATGATGTTTCTAAAAGGAAACAACCGTTAACAAAAGTAATTAACTGAAAGTAAGCTATTGACTAACTAAAGGCTAAAGTGACCATTAAATAATACAATAATACTTTAATAAAATCAACTATATTAACTATTACTAACTATAAAAGAAACAAAAAAAATCAATATTAATGTCCACCAAAGACCAAAATATACCAATGGAACTTGATAGTACACAAGAAAGGAAAGGAATTCCAAAGATGCTACAAGCTAAAACTAGGCTGAAAGTTGAGTGTGTGACAATAACAGAGACTAGCTAGTAAGGGGAGTGAACCAAAGTCAGGAAACCCTAAATATTTCAAACAATGTTGTATTACGAACATTACAAAAAAAGGAGAAAGGAAGAACCCATGCCAAAAGAGGATATGGCTAATGAATACCATAACTAGAGGCAATTGTTACCTTTAATCCAAAACAAACAACAAAGGATCAATGCCCTCATCATCACTACTGTAAAGCAGCCTATATCAGATTAAACGATATCAATGGGAGAATGGTCAAATATATGTAAGGCTAGTCATGTGAGATTGGAGGCACAAAAGATTTCTCTCAAAAACACTCATAACATCCATGGCTGATGATCCCCTAATAGTAGAAAGGAAGTTGGTAGTACACATTTGGTTGAATCTCCTAGAATGTAGTTAACAAGTAGCTAACCCTCTAGACCAAGCAAGCATGTCTTCCGTGCTTGGAATGAAAATGAGATTGAGGCACTTTAATAGCATTATGCAAAGAGGAATGTTGTCCAACTAACTTATTTCCATCCCTATGCGATATGTCAGTACCCAAGAGATGCTTAGCACTTCCAATGTTAGTAATGAGCTGAAAAAAGGATGTCTTCAGTGTGATAGCTCTAGGGTACCCCTATCAAGATCTATGCATGAGAATGAGTCATTAAAACTTCTAAAAGAAAAATAGCTATGCACCTTCAATCAAGATAATAGTAGATATTGGATAAAGAAATATCAAATTAGTTGTATAAACAAGCATACCTCCCCCAAATCTCATGGTACATAGAACACCTGAAAAGAATGTACTCCTCAAACTCCACTTCCAAGAGAGAGCAAAGGCACAAAATCATGTCATAGCAATAAATATGGTGGTTAATCTAACCATCTAACTAGTGGGAGCAAACTATTTGTTAACCAAGAGGGAACCAGTTGTGTAGCCCTTAAACATACAAAAGGGTATTTGGAACAAATTGTAGTTGAAAATATGTACATTGATTTTTTTCTCAATAACCATACGCAATATCCTTTATGCAAGCCAAGAAAAGTAATTAATATCAATCATAGTTACTAGACTTGACCTCAGCACAGACTTGCCAAGCTGATTTTTTACTTGGAGTTGGACTCAGCACAAAAAATCCACAAAAACTACATACTTCTAGAAAAGTATGATATTAAATATTTTACAAAAAACCTAAATTTTGAAAAACTTGGCCTAAGCTCAGCTAGACTCTTCAAGCCTATAAAATAAGTCTGCAGGCCTCATTTAGGCCTGCTCAGCCTAGGACCCACCGAGCCTAATAAATGCGGTATCAATATATGATTAGATATGCATAACTCCAATTCTAGTCTAGAGTGTTGCCTATAACCACTCAAAAGATGGATTGATTTGCTATGCAATTCAAATAAATGATGCTAAGTTTTGAGTCATGGACAAAAATATTCCAAAGAAAACAAGTTCTATGAGAGATCAACTCTAGAATGAAAAGTGACTTGCACTAGAGAGGATACTAAATAATTTCCTTACACCTCAAGGTTTTGTAAGAGTTTCAATTTCAAACAATGTATGGGCAATCTTATGGTTGCTTACATACCTTATTTCATTTGAATGGTTAACTAATAATCATTCATGATTTCTTCATAGGATCATGATGAATAGAAATTGACCTTAGATTCATTTTTAAGGTCATTGCTAATTGTATCCTTTTTAAATCTATTTTTACTAGTAGTATCCTCATAGTTATATTCACTTTTACAAGTTATAGTTTGGGAAGCCTGAATTATTTGATTTATTGTAGAGTTATTATTATATTTCCTCAACTTATTATCTTTTGGGTCGTACCCCCATATTCATTTACTTGATACCAGTTGTACCATGAAGTTGTATCCCTAGACATAATTGATTAGTTGAACCTTATAGTATAAACCAAACTAGGGCGATGTCATATCCCTCGGCTTGGGATTCATTGAAAACATGAGCCATGAATTAGTCATGCATGAGTCCTAATCCTTATCAAGTACTTGCAATTACTCGCCCATCACAAACTAGTCATATTGTCAAAGGATGCATTGTACGTTAAACAATACAACATTTTCCAATTTCCAAATGTATGCAAAGGAAGAGGAGACAATCCTAACACTACTAAAAAAGAAAATGAAACGAATGTCATCTATCAATTTCAAGCCTAGGACTTTAGTGAATGAAATGAGTATCTAACTAAATGTTTCATAGGTGACCAAAGTTTTGTAATAAATTCCACAGCCAAATTTGAAATTGTCACATTTGGAGGAAAATCTAATAGCTGAGATTGCCTATGGAAATCACCAATGTATAAACTATAAAGAATACTTGAAGCCTCTATATAACAACTCCTATCAACAACTTTGCATCAACAATCTATCAACCTATCTTAAGTATGCCCCAATCCCAAAAATGGTATCTATGAGAGAAAATATATGAAACTCTGCTTGAGGAACATTTAGAAGAACAACATTCTTGTCAAAGTGTAATCTTGAAGATGGAAATTAAATAACTCTTGTTTGGTTACAGCGTTAAAAAATTAAACTAAAAATATTCCTTCTCCAAGGATGAAAAAAGCATATGGCCTTCCCTGTTAGCGTAAAATAGACATATCACCTAATTAATTAATTAATTAGCTCCCCTTTTTACTTTAATACACTTAAGCTAAACATAGGAGTGTTTTTCAATTTTTAGGTCAAGTGTTGTTTTGTCTCATAGCATAGGATGAGGACACATGTCATGATCTAATCTAACCATCACCTAGGGTTTCATCTAGGGTTGTTTATTTTTATTGTAATCGACCGAAAGTTAATTGCAAATATTTTAGTCGGCCAGTTAGTAAATAAACAAATAATTATGTTTTGGTTTTACATGTTATGTCCCCAACGGTTGTTGTAGTCGATTGGTAGTTGCCAAGAGTTGGTATTCTTAACCACCATCGACGGACTATTTTTATGTCATTATTGTTCATAGTCAGGGACCATCACTATGCTTTTGATGTACTTGTTGCAAATCCATGAATGAATGAGAATCAAGTTTTATCCTTCATGTACTGTGTAAGAACTTTATATCATGTTTTGTGTTCTATTACTTTCGTTTACTCTATAACTTGTCAAGTAGAATAAGTGAGTAAATAGTTGACATCGTTAATGAAATCTTGTACACAACACATAGATAGTAATAATGGCATTGTGATGGGGCAGCCAGCCGAGGAGTCGATACAAGCTATAGAAGAGAAGACGAGTTGACAGAAGATATCGTAAATCTATGGGATCTCACTGAAGGAGCATGTACGGGGGAAGCTCTCAAGCGAGAGGTCCCTCAGGTATCCATCTGGGCCAATCTCACAGTCAACCCAAAAGACGATCGCCTTCTTGACAAACTATTAAGACTGATCGCACGCCACTATATTATACTGCAAGACCTTCAGGCTGAGAAGGACCAAGAACTATGAAGGCAGCAAACACTATAACAGTACAAGGAAAGAAACAAATAGGAGGAAGAATACAACACTAGTCGTAGACGTACTCTTGGAAATTAATGCTTGTACGACCAAACAAAGACAGTAACCAAATTCCAAGCGGTCAAGAATCATCAAAAAAGCTAGTACAAAGATCCTTGAGAGTAAAAGAACAAGAGGAAAGACGATGACGAGTGAGACAAATCATCAAAGAAACAAACCAAGACCTTGCCGAAGAAATAAACCAAAACCATGTCGACCGACCAAGACAACCGTCAGTAGAGAAAGTACCAGACAATGAAGAAAAACTCTAAAAATAAATTAACAAAAGAAATTGAAAACAACATACATCACATCCGAGAATTATCCATATCAAAAGAATCGAGAATTGGAGGATCCGAACCAAAGACCCCCAAACGGAGGGAGTGCAAGAACGACCCCCAAGATACCTGGAGTGCAAAGAATGTTGAGGGTGGACGAGTGGAGGAATCCTATGCGGTTGTGAGTGCAGGACAGGCATCGAAACGTACCAAGCGAAATAGTCTAAACAGTTCCAACGCACTAGGAGAATAGTGGGGAAGGAAAATGGTGACTCTACCAGCCAGTCCAAGTGTGGAAAGGCAGATATTGCCAAAATTCACAAGGAATGGGTTAGAGGATCCAATGAAACACTCCAAAACTTGTCAGACCATATGGATAGCGAGTGGCCAAGAAGACAGATGTTGTGACCTTTTCACACATCACCCCATTCAAAATGGGGACCCCCTAAATTCTGCTTCATTCGAGTCTTTTGGCTTGGGTTTTTCGGTCTGTCTCTCTATGTCTATTCTTTTCGTCTGGTGATGTAATTACCATTTGACCTAGATCTGAATTTTGATTAAGTCTAGAAAGCTTTTCAATGAATTAGGGTTTACATTCTTCAGGCTACTTTGAGGTCAAATTAAGTTGGTTGATCAATTTTTGAGCTTAGCACTGCTATCGGGATGCTTTTGGCAGGCCCCCTCTGAATTTTCACTGTATTCTAACCATTTTCTATTTTTAGTAAGTGCCCATTTGGGGTTTGTTTTCTTGAGATTTTCAAATTCTGACAACTGCACTGCATTCTGAGCACCTTGAGCTATCTACTTGCAAAATTTGAGTTGAAACGGACAATTTGCTATTTTTAGCAGTCAAGCATTCGAGGCCCATTTTTAGGGTTTGCATGGTGGATTTTCATATGCATGTCTGAAGATTCTTTGTGGGTTTTTCGAGACCTTCGCAGTGATATGACATGCAAAACGAGATAACAACTTTCAGTACTCAACCTTCGGAGACTATTTTTAGGGTTTGCATGTAGGATTTCTCAGCGCATGTCTGCATAATCTTTCTGGGTTTTCCGAGAGCTTCGCAATGAGGTAACATGCAAGCGGACTTGGTCGCTTTTCAAGAACTTGCTATTTTTAGCCAGTGCTTGCATGTTGATGATTTTTCTAAGTTTTTCTAGGTTTTTCAAGATCTCTCGGGCAATGTGACATGCAAAATCATCTGACAGCTAGTTGGTCGCTTTTTCCAGCTACATACTATTTTTAGCAGGTTCACTTCGATGGCTGCCCAGCACTTCAAAAACACGAACACAGTGACGTGCAACAGAAACGGAGTTGAACGGAGGTCATCTGAAGCACATGCAAGACGAATTAGGGTTTCGAGCTTCGAGACCCAAAATGGGAGGTCAAATGCCAAAATTTCCAAAAACTGAGGTATCCCATCATGATCAGCATCTTCCAAGGAGTCCGTTGGTAAAATTTGAGGGCAATCGAAGCACTTACTATTTATAGTAAGCCACTTTTGAACCAGTCTATAAATAGTAAGTCGGCATCAGACGTCAATGTGAGTGGGCAAGTCTACTGATAAGGATCACAGCATTCAAATTTCAAGTCAAACGGAGTTGTGGAGAACATGAAACTGAGCAATTACTATAAATAGTAAACCACCTCCGGAAACATGCCAAAAATAGCAGGTCAGCGCGAGGCATCGACATGAATAAGTCAAACAAGTGATGAGGACCCCATGGCATGAATTTCAAGTCAAACAAAGTTGCAGAGGTTCGAAAATCAAGCACTTACTATTTTTAGCAGGCATGTGCAGAGGAATTAGGGTTTCCTAAAATCAAGGGCGAAACATGATAGTCATGCAGAAGCAGCATCCAGCCATGATCAACACCCTTCAGGCAAACAACACGCAAAATTTGAACGCATTCTAAGCAGTTACTATTTTTAGTAAGTTGCTAAAAGTAGCAGGCGTAGGCAGGCATCAGGCCCCGAAAGTTCAACCACATCCCGAGGTTCGAAACAAAGCAAAAATTAGGCTTTTCGGAGTCAGAAATCAGTTCAAAGCACGAAATGTGAAGAACTTTCTAAAAATAGAAAGTTAGGGCAAGCCAGGGCTAGCATGAACAAATCACTCCAAATCAGGCGAAATACATGAAATTCACTAAGTTTGATAAAATTTGGAGTCCAGCATCAAAATTCGCCCTAGAAGCTACCTGAGGCAGATGAAAATTCTACTAAGGCGTGAAAAATGGAAGCTCACCCTTTGATATGCGCCCAAGAAGTTTGGAGGAGTGATGAAAATTTCATTAAGGCACTTAAACTTGAAGCAGAAACCCTCATTTGCGCCTGGACTTGTGAAGTGCATGAAACTTGAAGCTCCCCATGGTAGATGCGCCCATACTACAGGAAAGGTGTTTAAAGTTTTCTAAGTGTTAAAATGGAAGTATGACCTTTCATATGCACCTACCTTGTAAAAGGTGAAAGCAGACCCTCTCAAATGTGCCCCAATAACTTGAAGATGATCAAAAGAAATTTTTCTAAGGCAATGAAATTAGAAGCCTATGGGTTGATTTGCGCCTTGAAGGAGAGGAGTGAGTTAGAAAATTTTTCTAAGTGTTGATAAAATAGAAGCTCACATGGTGAAATGCGCCTCAACTTGAGAGGCTGAGTTGGAAATTTGACTAGGTCCTTGAAAGTGAAAGCTCCTACCTCCATATGCGCCCAGCTTTGAAGGAAAGACTTGAGAATTTTCTAAGCTTGAGGCTTGGCACTCCAGATGCACCACGAATTGGAAGTAGAGGCCTCCATATGCGCCCAGCTATGGAGAAGGCATGTAAAGTGAAAGTTTGAAAGAAGAAATGCGCCTCAGCTTGAAAGAGGGATGTAATGGAGATAAAACTAGGGCGTGTGAATTTAAAATGATACCCCCCCCCATATGCGCCCCCCCCATATGCGCCTAATTCAAGGGGTAAGGTTGGAATTTTTTATGGCATTTAAATTAAAAGTTCAAGAGAAGTCATTTGCACCTAGATTCATGGAAAATGTTGTGTTCAAAAATGAAAATTTGCCCCCTTCATTTGCGCCTAGACTGGAGAATAAAAGGGAAAACATTCTAAGTGTGGGAAATCAAATGATAAATACGCCTAAGTTTGAGTTTGGCTTGGGAAATAAAAAGGCGTTGGAAATAAAATAAAATTTGCTCTAGGCAAAAATGCATCATGCTGGAAAAATTAAATAAAAGGTGTTTTAAAAAAAAAAAATTTATTTTCCAAAGTTTTAAAAATCAAATGCCCCCTTCGTTTAGACACATGAGATTTTGAAGTCGGAAGATATTTATCGTGGGGAAATTTTATTTTGGAATTTATTCTGGATGGAAAATAATTTTGCCTAGCAATTTTAAAACACCGGAGCTCGCGAGTGATGAAGCTTTTTTCGACTGAAATATAAATTTTTCTAAGGCGCTGGCAAAATATATAAAGTTTCTCGGGTGAAATAAAAGGCGTTGAGATTAATTTTAATAAAACATACGCCATTTTAAAAGGATGAAGTTTTAATGCTGGAGTAAATTTTAGTAAGTTTCTCGAAATACTTCAGTCAACTGAAAAATAACTGGCAGTCGAGGAGGGAAATTTTAAATTCGAACGAGGAAAGAATCTCTAATAATAGCTAATTTCTATAACGACTCTATGACAGCTGAGAATATTCTCTCCAAAATTGGAAAATTTCTAAGTAGTGGGGAAATGAATTAATGGCATTTGCTAAACTAGGCGCCTACTTGCAATTATAAAAACTCTTTAAGTTTTTCATTTTTCCTCACAAAATTGCAGAGTTGAAAATTGTGCTGAAGCTGAGAGTGATTGTTGAGTGCTGAGAAGAAGTAAATTCTAAAGTAGAAGTGCTGAGATTGATTTTTTTCGAAGTGTTGAAAGTGTTGTAGCTGCAAGTTGCTGAAGCTTGAAGTTTTAAATTTCGGAGTTGTATTTCTCGAGGTTTGGAGTTGAAGTTTTAATGCTGAAGTTTTTATTTATTTGAAGCCAACTCCATTTGCCAGCCATCTCACGAATTTTTTATTTTTAAAAGTTAGAATTGTAATGCTTGATTTTTTATTTTGCAGATGGCTGAAAGTCGAAGAGGAGATGTTGCCAGAACGAGCAAGGCCGCAGCCAGAGCTGGAAATGTTGAAGCTGGCAAAGAAAATGCTTCTAGGCAAGCCATTATTAAACAGTTGAAGAAGTCTTTTATTCCTGAATCAAAGTTTGTGTCGAAGCTGGGAGGTTTGACTGATACCAACCTCAGTTCATTCAACCTCGAAGCATTTAAGAGAAGAATATACGGGCAAGGTGGTTATCCTCCGTCGGTGACTTCACACAATATTGTGAGGAGTGGGTTATATGCAGTTGCCGGTTTTCCACTAGCAGTTCAATGTCATGAGCTAATTATGGAGTGTGCAAACTACTACAATTCGGACCACCGGACGATTGTTTCTCCAGAGGGCAAGCTGCTGGAAAATTTCACGCCTAATGCAATTGGCGAAACATTCGGGATTCTAGTTATGGACAAAATGTTGTACAAGTCCAAGGAGAGAGCTGATAAGATGTATGCTACATCTTTTGATAAGTGTGCTAAGAGGATCAACACGACTTGGATGAGGAAGCCAAAGCCTCCTGGCGCCAAATTGCCGAAACAAATCATCTCAGAAGAACTGAAGCAAGAATATTGCGATTTGATCATGATGCTCAGCCAGGTGAATGGCAGCCCACAGGCCTATGCTTTCGAGCCTTGGATGTTTTTCTACATCAGCGTGGTGCTAGAAGGAAAAGAATATGTGGATTGGGCGCAGATGATCAGTGATAACATTGATGAGCAGTTCAGAAATCTAAGAAGGACAAAGACATTCTACATGAACTCATATGTCATTTATATGTTGGCTCGAATGATAAGATATAAGGGGTTGACGTACCAGGAGCCGATCGGATGTGGTCACAATCAATTCAAGATCCATGAAGCCTACAGGAAGTTACATCTGACGAGCACCTCTCGCTTCAAAAGAGTGAACGATGCCTTTACAATGTACATCACGAGGACTCTTCAACGGAGAGTGCAGCAAAGAATATCTAAAGAGGCACAAGAGTTGATCGAGGAGTACGGATTTTGGTTTGTCCAATTCCCAAAGTTCACTTATTTAAGGCTGTCGGGGCACCATTCATATGCCTACCGACTACCGAGGTATCCCACAAATAGAATGATAATGCTCGAGGTGTCTAGGAAACTTGTAGCCTATAACAAAATTATAAGAAGGAAGAAGAAAGGAGGTTTGCACTTTCCTATTGTCATGGGAAACTCGCTTGAGGAGTGCCCTTCTCTGCAGGCAGCCAAGGAAGCAAAGGATGAATTGCAGTTTTATTGCCTCGGTCTCCACACCAGCCGGCAAGACTTTGATCCTCGAGGGAAGATTGGAACTGTGCAGGGCGAAGAATATAGGCACAAGGCTCATTTGGAGGATTTTTGGGCAAATGCACAAGATGAAACTGAAATTAGGAGGATGTTCTCCAAATTGCCCCTAAAGTTGATCAGAGAGTGTGAGGTGGTCCAGGTTCCAGATCAAGTTGATGAAGATGCCAGAATTACTCACCTAGATTATGAATCAATAAAGAACACACCAGTCCCACCACCGGATTGGGAGAGCTAGAGATCACAGACTTAGACACTTTGTCTATGCCTGTCTTGACTTTCACGAGGAGTTGTGTGGATGGGCATGTTCACAGGCTGAAAAGAAGATCAATTGCCCTCTCATACAATCTCATGGCGATTGGAGGCCACAAATGTCAGCAAAGAAGAGGAAACAAATCGCTCAAGTTGCGGAGCCACAACAGGAGGAAGAACCAATTCAGCCTGAGCCTCAAAGGATAGAAGAGGCATTGCCTACTCAGTTGTTGGCTCAATCCTCCAGCGTACATGAAGTCTCGATGTTTGCAAATCAGAGGGATCGAGTGGCTAAAGAACAAGATATGGAAGAAGTTAACCAACCATTGTCAAGAGAGCCTGATAGTCAGAGTGCCAACGCTCCTGAGGGTGTCGATCAGTCGGATGAAGGGGAAGAAATGGAGACAAACATTCGCTTTGATCGTGCACTTGAGGAAGCCTTTGAGGATGAAACAGAACCTGAGGTTCGAGGACGTGAGGAGGATAGTCAACGTATGGAGACAGATGAGCCTCAACCAAATGTTGCTCAAGAAGAAGTTCATGAAGTTGAAGCAATAGAGGAGCAGCCCCTTATTGTCTATGGCACTCAGCAGAATGTTCCAAATTGGCTCTCACGCGTGATAAGGAGAGATCAGGAGGATGACACCGACCCGGCAGTAGAAATGGAAGAGCTCCTGAACAGAATAAGTGAGTCACCTAAAAGAAAGAGAGCTAGGAAGTACTCCAGGATGGAAACGGATGAGGCCGGTTCTCGCACTCTCCATGTTGCAGTTCCGAGGGAGGAGTGTGATCTGGGTGATGTGATGCCTGAGAGTTACACTGTTACTACAATTGAATTAGGGCGTCCCTCCAGAGCACAAGTTGTTGAGGAGGCTGAAAATTCCTTCCAGGCGCTGAAGGATAGGCTAGTGCGAAAGGAAGGAAAGTACAAGAAATTGAAAAAGGAACATAGGGCATTAGTTGGGTATGTGCGGCATCTAGCACAACCATGTGCTCAGGAAAACCCAATGATGGAACTTTCGGCTGAGCTTCCACGAGAGTCGATCAGCAGGCTCGAAGAGATGAAGAAAGCTATTCAAGAGGGAGATAAGTGGATTGGTGGTGTCCGTGCTAAGGCTGAAAAATTCATGATTAATCTTGTCTCCTCTTTCCAACGTGTTTCCGGTATACTCTCACGCTTGGAGAACATCGAGCAGGCTTGGAAGGACACCCACATATTCCAGGATAAGACCATTCCACGCCTAGTTGTTCTAATGCGCATACCCGTGCAGACTTTGGTTGATGAAGGGGTGATCCAAGCAGGGGATAGGTATGATTTTCCAGGATGGTATTCCGCTGCATTCACTGGCAAAGGTTTCTTCGACATGGCAAAGACGAATTCTACCAAGATCAAAAAAGCAATGGGAAATATTCACGAAGGCATCCTCAATACGCTGGAAGCGTTATTCACCAAAAGGCTAACTCCCGAGGAGGTGGAGATAGATGGATTGAAGGGGAGGTTGCAGCCTTTCTTCTCCGAGATGAGGGTGTTTGCTCAACTGGACTTTGAAAATATCTCTACATTCTCGGCCATCATTCAGAGCACACAGGAATCTATCGAGAGTTGGAGAAAGTCATGTGACCGGCAGGAGCAGACGATTGCTATTATTGAATATCAGCTCAACCTTACTCCGGCAATTTTAGAATAGGAAATTGATGCAGTGTTGGCCCGGTTCGTAGCTTACGCAGTCAGAGAGAAGAACAATGGAAACAGGGTCATGGACGAGAATCTTCTGGAAGGATAGTGGGCATTAATTGCCCATAGTGGTCAAGGAGGAATCTGCTATTTTTTGTACTCATTAATTACGCCACTCCACCTTCTGGCGGTTTTTAGGGCAGAACCTAGTCTAGGGCTGAAGTGGCTCAATCTGAGCCGTCCATTGTAATTTGATATAGACCATCCATTGGATTGGCCAGCTATATAAAGGGGAATCCCCTCATTTGTACACTGTTAGACATTAGATCAGACTAGAGAGTAGACTTTTGCTAGAGCATAGAGAGATAGATAGAGTTAGAATAGTTTTATGGCATTATTTGAAGGAGAAGGAAAATTCTTCCTTTGAGAATTTTGTAAGAATTGTTACGAAGACCATCATAATAAAAGAGTTTCATTAATTGGTTAATTTGTCTTTGTTATGAGCAGTTAGTGAGGTTTCTTCACCCTTCGACTTCAAGTAGGACTTAAAATTAGAGTAATTATTCATCTTCATGCAAGTAATTAGTTGTGGGTGGTTGTGTTTAATTTGAGTGAGCTTCATTTAATCCATACCACTAGCAAGCTTACTGATGGTAAGTTTGCCCTGCGTGGTCAACTGGAATACCTTTTAGACTTAACTTCAGTCAAGATTCATGTGTATGTATGCATCATTTTGATGGTATTTGCATTGTTGAGTCGTGATCTGAACATCTTTCATCACTCCCTTGAAGATTGCACCAACCTTGTCGAAGCTGTCCAACGGGAGGCAAGACAACGTTCGGTTGAAGTTCATTGAAGTCTAGCTCAACACCCCGTGCATTCAAACTAGGACATATAAGTTTTCTAATCTCTGCAGCCATTCAATTCAGTTTATTTCTGGTTAGTTTTAGGAAAATTCATACCTCAACGCTAAATCATTCGCACGAAAATCCCCTTCAAAGCATTAACTTGTTGTCAGCTGCAAGCCTTATGAAAGATTGTGTAAGTCCCCTCGTGAAAAACAGCAAATCACAACGAACCTACTGAGGGTATTCCAAAGCATTTCGGAACCTTGGAGTTGAACGTGCGACCTTTCTTGCAATCTTAGAGCACGGGATTTTTTGATTAAGAGAGAATGGAGTAACCTTCGGATTACTTTGTTCTGCTGATTGGTGCAGTCACAAAAATCACATCAACAGGTAGTACCTCCATCGTCGTACGCTGGGGCTTACAATTGGGCAATGGCCATCGAGAGCGAAAATAAAACACCCTCTAGAACAAAAAGAAAGACGGATGACAACGAGAGGAGTGATGAAGAATCCCAAATTGTTCGAGCCCTTCGACAAGACATGATGTGCATGATGAAAGAGTTGAAGGTTGACAAAGATACCCCAAAAGAACCTAAAGAATTATGGTGCCACTAACTACAAAATAGGTCACACGAAAAACAATTGCACAAAGAAATCATTTTGTGACATCTCTCAAGTACTAGGACATTCCATCAAAGAATGCCCATACAACTTAAAGACAAGTACACAAGTACTCTTCACCCAAGGGGAATAATCAACCCCTCTGAAAACACCTCCTAAACTTCAAAATAATAACACTAATGCATCTCCTAGCGGATACCAAAATAGAAGAAATAACGATCGATACAATAACAGTGGGTTGAGAAGCCGAATATAGTACAATTCCAAAGGAAGAACCATGATCTAGTGTTGAAAGTGTAATGAATGGGGTCATTTCGCCATAGAGTGCCAGAACAATCAAGGCAAAGGAGGAATGTTATGTAAGTGGTGTGGATCGGGCATTCACGAAGACATCGACTACCCAAAGCAAAAAGGTATCAACATGCTAGAAGTAGAGGACAAGGAGGTTCTAACAATTACCACTGCACAAACGAAGAAGGCCATGTACCCAGACCCTCGTATAGAGAAGGAAAGACTCTATGAGGCCAAGGCGGAAGTAGAACAAGTGATGGCCAAGGAAAGGTAAACCTCCAATGAAGCAACTAGTATGTCATTGCGATCAGAGCCGGAGAACATCCTACAACAAATGTTGCAGACAACCATACCTATCAAGGTAATAGATCTTCCGATGAGCACACAGTTATATTGAGAGGGGGGGTGAATCAATATAACACAACTTTTACCAATTTAAAACTTTATCAATCACAATAGCAACTATGCAAGAATATAACAATAAGAACAAGTTGACACCAAGATTTTACATGGAAACCCTTACCGGAGAAAACCACGGTACAAATAATGTACTTTTATACTTATATAAGTTTACAATGATTGTAGGCACCAACCTACTAGAGGCACCAACCTCTTAATCTGTTTTGTAGGCACCAACCTACAAGGAGCACCAACTCCCTAATTTGGTTTAGTAGGTACCAACCTACAAGGAGTTCCAACTCCCTCTTCCAAGGCACCAACCTTGGCTAACTTGACAGAAAATTAGAATGAGATCTTCACAAAAGATCTGCCTTTCTATCTCAACTTAACTCCTCCTTGTGATGTAAGATGCCTCTTTAAAGCTCACACAAATAATGTATACTTATGCACCTTTTTCACATAATCATTCTCACACTCACCTTCTCTTCAAAATCTGAATTTGAATCATCTATATATATTCTGATCAAAGATTGTAACTGTTTGTTTAAGCAATATGTCCCTTTGAATTGCTGCCCTTTCACAAGCAGACTGTACCATTTGGAAGAACACTATTTCCCTTAACAAATAGGGATCACACCTTTTCAGATTTAATATTGATCACTATATTATTAAATGAATCTTTGCTTTTATTGTATCGCTGCCTTTTGAGAAGTAAGTCGCACCTCTTACAAGTAAATCGTTGCTTGTAAAGACTCTAAATATAATCTCTCTTTTGTGTATTTTATTTTGTTTTTATTGGAATTTGTCTTATGTGACTTTGCTTTAGACTTTTTCTTACCAATCTGTCGCACCTCCTTTTTAACTTCCATCTTTCTCTGTATTTTGTCTCATGCGCTTTTTGTCTTTTTCTTTAAACAAAACTAATCGCACCTTTTCACTGTTTCTTTTTGCATGATTAAATCTGACGTTTCATTAAGGAATCATAAACACTGCCTTCTCTTTGCATATAAGACAAAATTAATTTTTGTCTTATTCAACTTTTGTTTGCTTTACTAAATTAATCGCACCATTACATGAAACGTGTCATTTCAAGAAAGAGGCGTGTCCTTTAATTTGATGAACATTGTTAATGTCTCTTAACAAGTCATTCTTTCTCCAAAGAATTGTATCTCCTTTATTTTGGAAATTGCATCACTTCAATCATGCTTTTCTATATTAACAACAATTTGCTAATTATCATGCTCTTCCAAATAAACAAATAATTTCTGCAGTTTCAGTTATAATTGCTGCATTCTTTGAAATCTGCTATTTAGCATAGGTCAATCTTCTCAATTGAATCATCATGATCTTGTTTACATACTTTGCTGAATCTCCTACCTTCTTAGCTTGACATCAATGACAATTTCCAACATCTTCTACAGGCAATGCCACAACTAAGAGTGGCAATCACGAACATGGCTAGTGACAATCAAGTTCGACCAAGAAGCACAAGCAAGGGCAAAGCAATACCACTGCCCAAAGGTAAACAAGAACCCAATCCAATGTTACAGTGAACATCGAGAGGAAGCCAGCCATCGTACAGATGGAGACTATGGGAAAGACACTCACAAACACCAACATTGATGGAGGACCGGGAATCAACATACTACCAGAGGAGACCTGGAAGTGTCTTGGGAAACCGACTCTCTGGCCACCAACATTTCACTTGGTAGGCGTCAATTAGTACGATATCAAACCATTAGGTACACTAATGGCATAAAAGGTGACAATCAACACAACAGTTTTTGCTGAAATTTGTCGTCATACCACTATAGAAGAAGGCATACGATGCACTACTAGGGAGAGGGTGGCTGATTGCAGCCAAGGCAGACTACAATTGCTTTTGAAACACACTCTCCATTGAGAGTGGGAGGAGAAAGTATGTCATTGACTTGAAGAATTAGGCTATGAGCAAAGAATTGGCATCCTCCAATTCAAAGTTAGACGGAGGAGAATCAAATGATGAAGGAAGAAAGTTAATGGAACCCAATGATGAAGGGGTACTTGACCTCGAGAGTTGCTCTGAAGACAAGATGAGTTCTCTCAATGATATGTTCCATTGGCAGATGGAAGACTACAAGGTGTTCCACTCGAAGTGCAACATGCTACAGATCAGGAAGATTGAGGAAGAAGACAAGGCAACGACAAGTCAGACATTTTCTATTGAGTATGGAGAGTACAAGGAAGGAGTAGCTTAATTGGATGACACGCCAACCCACAAGTTCGAACGGGATAAAATAATCAAGTACCAGGAACCATGGATGAAGAAGGTGAACTTGGGTGATGAAGACAAACCAAAGATAATCTTGGTCAGAGATGATTGGGACCCCATACTAAAGGCGGCAACATTAAAGATGTTCATGGAGTACAAGGATGCATTTTCCTAGACGTATAAAGATCTCAAAGGGATACCACCAAAGTTGTGCATACACAGGATTCCCCTTGTACCAGGAGCACAACTCGTACGTAAGAGACCGTACCGAATGAATAAAAACTATGTTGCCAAGGTACAAGAAGAAATCAAGAAAATGCTAGAAGCGTGGATCATTTTCAAAGTAGAAGTCAATGACTGGGTTTCACCAATCGTCATATCACTAAAGAAGGAATCCGAACATATTCAGATATGCATAGATTTCAGAAGCTTGAATGCGGTGATGATCAAGGATCCCTTCCCAATCCCCTTAACCGACACAATCCTCGAGGAAGTAGCTCAACATGAAATGTACGCATTCATGGACAGATTCTCAGGCTACAATCAGATAAGTATCGCCAAAGAAGACAAGATGAAGACGACATTTGTAGTCAAAGATGGAGTGCATGCATACAATCAGATGTTGTTCGGGTCATGCAACACTCCAACAACCTTTCAGAGAATCATCCTACACATCTTTGACAAAATATTAGTTGGAAATTTCAAGGCATTCCTCGACGACTAGTCAATCTACAGTGACCAAGAGAAAAATCTAAAGTCACTCGGAGAGTGCATGGAACAGTGCAGAGTAGCATGCCTAGCATTGAACCTAAAGAAGTGTCAATTCATGGTACCACAAGGCAAGTTGTTGGGCCACATCGTCTGGAAGGCACAACTCAAGATGGACCCCGACAAGATAAGGGTAATTGTACAAATGGAAGCCCCACAGAACATCACTAGCGTGAAGTCATTTCTCGATCATGTCAAATACTATCGAAGGTTCATCAAAAATTTCCCCTAGATTTCCTACCCACTGGATGTACTTACCAAAAAGGGACAACCATTTGTGTGGACGAAGGATCAGGAAAAAGCTTTCAATGAGCTGAATCGCCTAATTAGGCATACCTCGATTGAAACAAAGAGTTCCATATGCATGTCGACGCCTCAAACTATGCGATCAGAGCAACAATGGCGCAAGTAGGAGTACAAGGGTTGGATCACGTAGTACTTTTTGCATGTAGGCTACTATCGAAAGAAGAAAAGAATTACAATATGAAGGAGAGAGAGGATCTCAGGATGGTATATGTTGTACAAAAATTTAGGCACTACCTGCTAGCTACACCCTTCACGTTCTACGTTGACCATCAAGCCCTCATGTACTTGGTAAACAAACCGATCATTCAAGGAAGGGTGAGTCGATGGCTTCTACTGTTACAAGAATTCATATTCACCATAATTGTAAGGCCAAGGAAGAGGGAGTGAACGAAGACTTTCCTGATATGCACTTGTTTTAGATAGCAGCACTACCACCATGGTACAAGAGCATTAGGGACTACCTATCTATGTCCACATTTCTAAAGGAGATTCCACCAAGACAAAGAGGAAAGTTAGCACTGAAGAGAAAAATATTTCAGCTTATTAATGGTTTGTTATATAAGATGGGATCAAATCATATATTGAGATGATGCGTCATGCAAGAAGAAATTCCAAGGGTACTCAAGGAATCACATGAAGGTTTGGCTGGAGGGCATATGGGACCGGATGCCATAGCTTGGAAAGTTCTCTTGGCCAGATTGTGGTGGCCGACCGTACACACAGATGCCCAAGAGTGGGTGGTAGGATGTGACACATGTCAGAGAGTCAGCAAACCTCTCAAAAGGGATTACATGCCACCTTTTCCATCTCAACCATAGGAACTATTTGAACAATGGAGACTGGACTTCATTGGTCCACTGAAAGTCAACCAATTGCATCGATGCAAGTACATAGTTGTTGCTATTGAGTACTTGACGAAATGGGCAGAGGCTTGAGCAATTCCAGACAACACGCCAATTAGTACGACAAGATTCATCTATGAACAGATAGTCACAAGGTACAGTATCCCGATACAAATTACAAGTGACAAGGGAGGACACTTCGTCAATCATGTTATTTGCCTGATGATGACTGAGTTCCAAATCGACACTTCGTCAATCATGTTATTTGCCTAATGACGACTGAGTTCCAAATCTTTCACAACTTGTCAAATCCGTACTACTCAAGAGCCAACAGTCAGGTAGAGTCCAGAAACAGGGTACTAGTCTCGATCACTCACAAGTCATGCGGCATTGAGGAAGCCGACTGGGAAGAGAGCTTACCTGTCATACTATGTGTTAGCTCTCAAAAGCACAGGAAAAATACCTCAAGAGGTTACCAATCTCTTGATACGTTTCAGGTCACAAACAAGGCCAAATGATTTAGACCTTCTACTCTTCAGGTGCTGCCAGACCTAGGCGGGTGTACCTACAACAATGAAACAGACTTGACCAATGTTTATTTCCTAAAGCAATTTACCCACACTAGCAAATAGGAGTGGATAAATGAGTCTTAATTTGGTATAAATTGTATAAGCAATATCAAGGCAAAAATCTAATATGTTCATATGTAAAAAAGAATGAAACTAACAATGAAATAGTAGAGACTAGTGCCTTATTGGGTGTACGGAGTCAAATGAAAATCTGAAATGAATAACTTCTTTCTAGCAGATACTCAAATTGTTTGGCATACAATTTTAAGTTTATAACTGGTATAAACATGCAAGGATGTGACTACTGAGTTCTTCTTAGTGATCCAAATGAGACTTCCTAATTACTATGATTGACTAAAAGGATTTAATCTCTCCTTGAAAGAACCAATTAATCCAACCATACAGATACAGCAAGTGTGCACTGATAAACTGAAAAATACCCTTGATATATCAGTTTAAACAATTAGAAAACATCAACCTTGGAGACAACTTCAACAATACTTTTAATTAACACAACAAACAATTGATACCAGAAAAATGTCACCACATCAAATGAATTCAATTGAAATCTCCATTGTTTTCAAACATGCATCATAGTCTCAAAATTGTAAACATTCTGATCTACTGTATTTTCTATTCCATCTCTCTCGTCTCTTGCTGACACAAATTGGTATTTATATATTGGCCACATGAAAAGTTGCGTCCATTCGCATTCACATCCGCGGCGATCCATTTGTAATCGGGCTTTTACTAACATCCATTAGATACCCGCTATGACGTCCTGTAGTTCCGCTGACGTTCAATGTTACTCCGACTATCAATAGATCACATGTCGCTATGGTGTCATGCAGTCATACCGACATCACGAGTCTCCCCGACACTCCATGCCTTCAACCTTGAGTATCGTTGTGACCTTAGGGGTCGGCAAACATTCCTCCGACTACTCAAGTCTTACCGAGATGTTTCCTTCAGTTTGCTTTCTGATCGTCGAGACTTAACAATTTCTTGCCGATGGAACTTCATTCGGCACGACCTTCATAGCTCTCGCCGATGATCAAACATATCGCCAAGTCCCTTACCAATGCAACACTCGTCGCTGTGACATAGGGGGTCGGCAAGACTCCCTGACTTCATCCCGATGACAACGACGGAAAACTTCCTCGGCTTTATTAGCAAAACCAAACAAATGCTTCCGGGACATTACACCGACGGCTCGAGTCTAGCTGATGAATTTCGTTATCGGAAAGACTATGAATTTCGCTAAGTCCCCCAACCGATGTAATTCCGCTATAGCGATATGGTGGGTCAGCAAGACTTCCTCGAACTCACCCCGATGACACTATACTACTGGCAGGATCCACTTTTCCGGGAAACTTGTTGAGAATATTATAGATTCCTTTTTGGTGCTCCGGAATTGCACCACGATCGGTAAGACACAAATAGGCCCATTATGACTTACACCGATGACCACTGTTTTTCCGATAGGACCCCTGTGTCGCTGAGACTGCAAACTGCATCATGCCGATGTGTATTACCAAATGAAATAACATCGGTAAGACTTTCCCGATGTCTTGCCGATAGACTGCAAAAAGACATATATTAGTATAAAATGCTTTATGGATTGGTGCAGGTGCGCCGATATGGTTTATACTTTCAAATGCTCAAGAACAAGTGAATTCTAGGGGACCAAATGATGAAAACCAACTAATGCATGGGAAAAATGTTATGCAAAGCGGATTCTTATGCTTATGGTATGGGCATTTTGGAAACTAATGAGTATATGCAGCCATGAAAATTTTCAAAATTTTACAGTTCTAAACTATGGGCATATCATATGACCTATAAGATGATGACCAAGCACACACCATTCCAGCTAATGCACAGTAAAGAGGCAATAGTGCCAATCAAATACATGGTGCCAAGCTTGAGAATAGCCATGGAGAATAGACTTGGCAACATGGAGAGTCTGAAGGAGAGGTTATTCCAACTCAACAAACTTGACAAACAAAGAATACTAGCACAGTGGGCGAGGGAGGCAATGCAAAAGAGAAGGAAAAACTGGCATGACAAACACCTTTGCCGAATGAGATTCCAGCATGGCCAATTAGTTTTAAAATATAACTACCATAACGAGATTAAGCCAGGAAAATTCAAGGTAAGGTGGCTGGGACCATTTAAAATCAAAGAAGTGGGCGAGAACGAAGCAATCAAACTCGAGAATTTAGACAAAACTTTGTTATAAGCCACCATCAATAAATCCAAGTTGAAACCGTATCAAGAGAGAAAGGAAGCAACAATCGCGATAAACATGTTGACCAAAGAGGATTGGGCAGTAAGCAAAAGTGGAATCATGGAAGAGTAGGATTGGGAAATAACTAGAAGCCAATTCGTAGAAGAGGAAGACAAGATAGCACTAGGAGGTGAGAAATCGATGGAAGAAAGACTCATTAAGAAAAAAGTGGAAGGAATCGTAGTGCCTCTTGATGTGATTTTCGTGACCGCACCAACACAGAATAAAGTTACCAACGGTGACTCTATCCTCTCTTGAACAAAATCTCCTGCATGCTAAGATTGCTAGAAAGATCGTGCATTCAACTCCAAGGTTCCCTCACGCAGGGGATAGTCTCAATTGGCTTGATGTGATTTGCTAGTATTTCAAGGGGACTTACGAAATTGTTCAACGGAGAAAAGGATTTGAATGCTCGAAAGGATTGTCTGTAAAGCTCCTGTTTCCTGAACTAACTAGAAAGTACTGAATTAAAATGGGTGCAAGGATAGAAGATGCTATGGACTAATCTACGCGTGGGACGTAGAGATCAATTTTCACAAGCCTCAACCAGATTCCGCTTTGCCTCACTTCGGACAGTTTCCACAGAACCGGTGCAATCTTTGAGGGGAGTAACTAAAGATATTCAGATTACAATTCAACAATGAAGACACTGTCACGACGACGCATACCAACATGAAGATCGTAATCAAAGTTAAGTCCACAAGTTTCCAGTTGACCACGCAAGGCGAACTCACCATCAGCGAGCCCACTCGTGGTATGGATAGATGAAGTTTGCTCAAATTGAAGACCACGTTCCACAATTACTAGCATTTACTTGCATGAAATGAAATTTATTCTACTTTAAGATCCTACTCGAATCAGAAGCACGAAGAAACCTTGCTAGCTACTCACAACAAAAAACGAGATCATCATCAATGAAAACTCTTTTTATTGAGAGAGTGTTCACAACAATTTCTTACAAAGTTTTCAAAGGAAAAACTTTCCTTCTTCTTCAAACTACACTATCAATCTATACTAAGCTATCTCTAAGTTGTCCCTCTATCTTCCTATCTCTGAGCTAATCTAATGAGGTACAAATGAGGGGGTGATGCCCCTTATAAGATGGCCCAGTCCAATGGACAGCTCAAATTACAATCAAATGAAGGGCTCAAATCGAGCCACATCAGCCCTAACCCTAAAAACCACCACCAAGAAGAGTGGAGTAATAAATGAGCAATTAATGTCCACCATCTTCTAGAAGATTCCTGTTTGTAAACGCGTTGACACTGTTCTTCTTCCTGACTGCAAACTAGATGAGTCTGATCATTGTGGCTTCAACTTCTTGAAAGGGTATGGCAGGCACATTCTCGATCTGACTCCAAGGCTGTAACTTTTTAACCTATTTGATGGTGATTTTCCTCCTTCCTACCACTGCATCTTGAGTTGTACGAAGCACGCTGGAGAACATCTTTTGGGTCATCGAAGGACTTTACACTTAAGGAGAATTTCTCTGCTTCGCCCTTTAGCCCATTTCGTTGTCATTCTTTAACATTGAAGCCTTTTGTTCACTACTCATCCTTAGCCTTGAGGGCGTTTTAGTGCTTGAAGATGACTCTTTAACCTCTAGGTCTTCATCATTTCTTCATCCTCATCCTGAAGGATTCTCCAATCTTGGACTCGACCCGTTCTCCTTTGCCATTCGCCTTCCTAAGCTGAGCGCATACTGGGTCAACACTTAGCCATTTCTTCCAAGTACTCGCTCCATCTCCCCAAGTCATCATGCCTTGTCCTTGGTGTTCACCCTACAAAACAAGCAAGAGAAGAGCATCAGAACACTTCATAATATAAATTCACCTCACTTACCTGATTTTCATGCTTTGACTTCCAAGGTCTGAGTGATCTTCGGATCTGATAGAGTTCATCACTTTTCTCTAGCAAAATTTGCCTTCTTCATAGCCTTTCAACACCTGTGCATTTAGGGACCTATGTCTAGAATTTGTGCCTTAGAAATTTCTCCACCTTGAGGGCGCATTTGGAAACTTGATGCTTGAGTTTCACTTCATCTACAAATTCTTCGTGCCTAAGACAAATTCCATTTCCTGCTTGTGAGCATGTTTCACCTCATCAACATTTTTCAACATAATTTATCCTTCTGGTGATAACAGACTTAGGCATTTTCATATTTTATTCCTCTGCCTTAGAAAAATTTTATTTCCTCTGGAAAATTTCATCAAGCAAGCGCCTGAGTAAAATCTCCATCTCAAAGTCTCAGGCAAGGTGTGAAAAGTTTTAAAATCGTGTCCTTGTCGAAGATATCCGGTACCCAGAAGAAATTCCCTTCAGAAAGCATCAAATTCATGGGTCTACAAACGAAGGGGTTCATTTAATTTTTGAATTTTAACCTTAGAAAAATATTTTGCCAACAAATTTATCTTCATTCTTCATCTCTGGGCGTATTTTCTTGCTTTGTCTTGACAATCCTCTTCAACCTCATGAAGCTGGCACATTTTGATGTATCAACTGCCAATTCATCCATGCCTTAGTGAATTTCATCACCTTCTCAAACTTGGGCATATTTTCCTAGAGGAGAGATTTCAACACTTAGAAAGAATTTATCATCTTTCATGAGCATGGGCGCATATAGGGGGTCAAGGAGGAATTTTGAACATTTTAGACAATTTTTCTCCCATCCATCTTTCTCCAGTCATGGGCGCATTTTGCTTGAGGTATAGGAATTAACAATTCTTAGCAACTTTTCTCTAGAATCATCTTGAACTTGGGTGCATTTTGCATGCCTAGGAGGAATTAACCACGCCTTAGAATATTTCTTAACTTCACCTTGCACTTGGGCGCATTTGGCATGTCAAGGTGGAACTTCCAACGCCTTAGCCATTTTTTTCTAGAGTCACTTCTGACTTGGGCGCATTTGGAGACCCTTGCAGGAAGTTTCTAACACTTAACTTTTTTCTTGATGCCTCTTGGGCTAGGGTACATTTGGGGGTAGGAGGAGGAATAAACCAATGCCTTAGAAACTTTTCTATCACCACCTTGCGATGAGGGTGCATTTCATGGGTCAAGCAAGAACTTAACACTTTTTCCTCACTTCCCTTCATGATAGGGCGCATTTAGGGGGGTCTAGGAGGAATTTTCATGCCTTAGAATTTTCTCCATCACCATCTCTCCTTGAGGGCGCATTTGAGGGGTCAAGCAGGAATTTTAGCATTTGAAACCTTTTCCATCATTCTGCCAGTCTCATCTTGGGCGCATTTCACAAGGGGTGAAGGAACTTTCTTAGACTTAGACATTTTTTTTTAACTTGCTCGCCCCTATTTACTATATTTAGTAAGCCCTCTAATTTTCATACCTCTAAAGCTTTGATTGATTTGGAATTCACGCCATAGGATCCTCATGACCTAGTTGATCTGTTCACATTGCCATCTCGTGCTAACTTGCTATTTATAGCATGTTTCTGGAGGTGATTTACTATTTATAGTAACTGCCTGATTTCAAGACTTCTACAACTCCGTTCAACTTGAAACCCGACTGGTGTGATCCTCATGGGATGACTTGCCTGTTCACACTGGCGCCTGCTGCTGACTTACTATTTATAGCCTGTTTCTGGAGTGCCTTACTATAAATAGTAAGTGCTCAAATTGCCTTCAAATTTCACTAGTGGATAGCTTAAAAGATACTGATCGCAGTGGGATACACCGATTTTCGGGGATTCTGGCATTTGACCCTTCATTTTGGGTCCCGAAGCTGGAAACCCTAATCTGACTTGCATGTTGTTCAAACGATCTCCGTTTGACCCCGTTTTTGTTGCGTGTCACCCTGTTCGTGATACTGAAGTGTTGGGCAACTGCCGGAGTGATCCTGCTAAAAATAGAAAGTCGCTAAATAAGTGATCAACTTTGCTTGCATGTCACATCACTGCATAGCTCTTGAAAAACCATAAAAGAATAACTTGACATGCGCTGAAAAGTCCTACATGCAAACCGTAAAAATAGCCTCTGAAGACAACTCTTGAAAAAGGTCCTGATCTCGGTTTGCATGTTACACCATTGCGAAGTTTTCGAAAAACCCACAAAGAATGTCCGAACATGCGTAGAAAATTCCAACATGCAAACCTTAAAAATAGCCTCCAAAGGCTGAGTGCTTAAAGTCGTCATCTCATCTTGCATGTTATATCATCGCGTAGGTTTCAGAAAACCCAAAAATATTCTCCAGACATGCATTGAAAAACTTCGCATGTAAACCCTAAATCTGCCTCTGAAGGTGAATTTTCTAAAAATAGAAAGTTGTCAAATCTGGCTCAAATTTTGCAAACAAGCAGTTTGACGTGCCCCGGATGCAGTGTAACGGTTAGAACTTCCAAAAGTGCTGAGAAAATGCCCCAAATAAGGTACTTACTAAAAATAGTAAGTTGTCGGAATTCAATGAAATTCTATTGGGAACCTGCTGGAAGCATACTGAATGTAGTGCCAAGCTCAAATTTCAATTCACTTACTCAATTTGACTTCAAACTAACCGGAAGAAAGCAAACCCTAATTCTCAGACTTAGCCAAAATTTCAAGTTTAAGCACAAAGACGAGCATATCCAAGAAAGACAGACAGAGCAAAAGAGAGACAACAAGAAAAACCAACCAAAATCAAGCCAAAAGACCCAACCAAAGCAAAAATTAGGGGGTCCCCATTTGCAATGGGGGTGATGTGTGAAAAGGTCACAACAGTACCCCAAGTACATAAACATTTAACCAATGCCTTGTTCAGAACACCTGCATTATGAAAAAGATCAATTATTCCAACTCAACAAACTTGACGAACGAAGAATACTAGCATAGTGGGCAAGGGAGTCGATGCAGAAGAGAAGTACTAGCACGACAAGCACCTTCGCCGAATGAGATTCCAGCATGGCCAATTAGTTTTAAAATATAACTGTCGTAATGAGATTAAGCAACAATCACGATAAACATGTTGGGCTACGAAACCACAGAGGATTGGGTAGTAAGCAGAAGTGGAATCATCGAAGAGTAGGATTGGGGAATAACTAGAAGCCAATTCGTAGAAGAGGAAGACAAGATAGCACCAAGAGGTGAGAAATCGGTGGAAGAAAGACTCATTAAGAAAAAAGTGGAAGGAATCATAGCACCCCAAGTACATAAACATTTAACCAATGCCCTGTTCAGAACACCTACATTATGAAAGAGTCTGGGGCCACTGGAAATTTCACACACCCTATGAAGGAGAACAAAGAGGGTACCTGTCTTATGAACTTGACGAAGAAGCCAAGAAAGAAAGGAAGGAAAAAGAAGAGAAGGAAAGAAAGGAAAAAGCAGTGCAAAATGAAGGCGGCTTGGATGAAGATGATTGCGACGAGGATGAATGGGATGAATATCCAGAAAAGGAAGGACCATTCTTGAAAACCCTAATAATGGCAGAAGACATGTTCATCGCTACACAACCAAATGGATACAACGAAGAGGTAATCCAATACACCAAAGAACATAATCTGAAGCCCCCTACAATGGTGACCTTAAACGAACTATGGCGGGTCATACCAAATCCAACAGGGCCGCCAACAGTGGATGGAGAAAATGTGACATGGTGCTAGCAATATGGCGGGTGATCTGTTCCCCTAGTTGATAAGATCTTTGATTTAAAGCACCTTGGAAAATGTTGTGAAGAGGAGTGCTATAAAACATCCCCATTTTCGTGTAAGTGGCGGTATGCGTCGGAAGTATAGGTAAGGAGAGATGTGAAATATACCGGGCCAATTTTTTTCAATTTTTTAACAACAATTTACAATGAATCAAGCACCCGTTAAGGTTAGATTGAAAACCAAACGATGCTGAAAGTAACTCTAACCAGAATGTACACCAGGATCCCGGGAAGGGCAAGGTGTGAGCATTGGTCAGAGGATCTCAAAGGAAAATGCTGAACATAAACTCTAACCAAGAGATGCGCCGGCGAACGACGAGCATTCGGTCAGAGGATCCCTATCTAATTGCAATACTGGAAAAGCTCAACACCAAGCATGTGCTACTCAATCCATGATGGATAAGAGGCGACCATATGGCGGAGACTTATGTAAATACAATGCAACTTAAGCAAATAGGCGGCAAGCCAGCCTCTTCCACTTATTCAGTGGGCAATTACAAATATTGAAATTAGCAAGGAAATGATAGATGCTGACAGTACTACTGTTCAGCTTACAATAACAGAAAATTCATATGTTAAGCACAAGATATGAGTGTCTCCAATGCTGCAACAAGATACAATGCTTTCCTTAAGGCTCTCACTGTCTCTCCTTTCAAAACTAACTCAAATGAAGGATTTAATACACGCTGTTATAACAGAACTGTGACTGAAACTGGTAATCAGCATGACAGAAACTCAAGAAATTGCTCACCACACTCACACTACTTATCCAAAATGCATGGGAATGGATGCAAAAGACTCCTAAGATGAAGGCGCCCAAACTAAAGACACAAAACAGACCCAAAGTGATGTTATTTATTTTCTGCTCAAATCCCAAGACACCCAAATGGTACGGCTTTATGATATAGGGCGATTTCTTTCTTAAAATTCAAGTTTTGCTCAATAAAATCTGATAATTGGTGCAAGGGGCGCCCAGCCAAGTCAAGAAGATAGAAACAATACCCAGAATGAAATATTTTTGTATTTTTGAAATATGAGTGAAACATACAATCAGCTATGAACTCAGCAACTACAGAAAATCACATGAAAATGCATATAATTGAACTACAATTGCAACAACTCACAACAAACCAATCCTCACTACAAAATGCACTCAAAACACAACAAACCTCTCCACTAGGTGCTGTCTCACAAGCACGAAGTTGAGCCAAGCTAGGAGGCATTCATTCCTCGAAGCAATCCTCTCACCATTTCGGCAGCATAACTTTACTCAAGATGTTGGATACTGAAACTGAAGACCAAGACCTCCTTTTAAAGACTTGAGATGACTGTCCAGAAGCTTCTAGAAACCCAGCAATTTAAATTTCAGTAACTCCTTTTCCCTCCAAATGTGGCGTCCTTTTTGCCTTAAGCAATTTTGACTTTTTAATTTAATTTAAAATAACCTCCTCAAAAGGGCGTCCCTTTTTCAAGCATTAATATTTGAGCTTTACAATATAAAATACCCTCATGAGGCGCCACCCCTTCAATGACCACTTTTAAAAACAACTTAAGTTCAATCACTAGGCTAAGGGGGGGGTCAACAGCAAAATATAACATTAAACATGACTTTATTAAAAATAATTCAACTTATCTCTCCAAACGAGCCCCAAAGCCAAAGTTGAGCAAATCCAACTGAACATACTGAAGAAGAAGGTCAATCGAGCCGAAACCAACAGGACCACTGCCAGAAATAGAATTTACTAAAAATAGTAAATTCGTGAAAGTGCTCAGAATGCCAAAACGAACACACCACCGAAAAGCTCACGAGAAACCCAGAAGGAAACCGCAATTCAAACGCCAATCCGTGAGCACAAGAAACCACCAACCAAGAAACCCTAATTTCACCACCGAGAAGCCTACGGGTCTCCAGAATAGGCTAACGGTCAACCAAAAGAAGTCATGCTCGAGAAGGGGACATTACAAGATGATGAAAGAAAAAGCAAGAAAAGAAAAATTAATGACAAGGAGAATGAAAAGAACAAAAAGCAAAAAATTAAATTGGAGTCGAAAAGTGGAAAAAGTGAAAAATAAATCAAAAGAGAAAAAATAATAAAGAAAAAATATTAAAGTGAGAAAAAATATTAAAAGAGGTGGAGAAATTAAAATAAAAAATATTAAAATACTCCAAAGGCTAAAAGTGACCGTACATCCAAAAGAAAGGCATAAAGGTAAATAGCAAAAGAGAAACAATTCTGGAAGAAGATTGTACGAGAGTAAAAAGTAGATGGAGAGAGAAGTTTTCGTACGACTAGTTGATGCAGGTGCTAGATGGCGTACAGTCGAAACAAATTCCATGGGTGTGGAAGGACAATCACAAGAGGACAGCGTACAACATCATTCTGTACAAAAGAAGTGTTGGTGTGTATGGCGTGAGCACAGAAAGCAAGTACAAGGGAACAAGAGAAAGTTAACACGACAGCCAAAAGAAGTCGTACGACGTACTACATACACAAACCTACGACAGGCATTGTTCAATCCGTATGACAAGGAAGGAGAATCAGATGGTTGAAGCTGCTACAAATTGTCCAATGGGAATACATTTTTAACACCTTTAGCAAATTTTAGCAAGTTACTTTTGTGTTTCAATTTAGATGAAAATCCTTTTCCACATCTCTCTATAACTAACCTTTCCAAACTTACATTAATTCCAACAGCCCTTTTCGTCTAATTTTAGCATTGATGCAGTTGGGAGTCATTTTCCTGCAATTGTGGATAATTTGGTTGCTAACAAATGTAGAGGATTTCAAGGGATCGGAAAATGTTAAAATTAACTATCAAGTTCCGATGGAAATCCCTGCTAATGATGTCATCATAAAGGAAGATGATGTCATTCCTTTCGAGGTTGGTCATTAAGTTGATCAACAAGATTGATGACATAAGCATGATGTATTGATGATATCATCAACGTACGACTATGGGTAAGTGAACTAGAAAATTAAGTTCGTATAGATGCAGTTCACTTGGACGTGAAATATCTGCAAGCTACATTAGCATGACGTCATCATTGTATGGTTGCAAAAAATTATCAGTGAACCAAAAAGTTGCGTTTCGTTGAATATTTGGTTCACTTGGATCTCGTACTTCCACAAAAGGATTAGATTTAACTCACTAGTGTTTCAAGTCTGGAGACTCAAGTATAAAATCTAAAAGGAAAGAAATTCATTTCCGATTGATGCAGGTAAGTTGAGGTGAACTAGAAATAGCAGGCAAATCCAATTGATCAAGAAGTTTAGCAATTAAAAATTTAGTTCACTAGGACCTTGGACACCTACAAAATTCTAAACTTGATTTTGAAATCAATTTGGATCTGAAAAGTGACTTATATTTTAACATTTAACATATGATAATATTTATTTCCCATATGGATGCAATGAAGTCAAAATGCGATAATATCTAACTAAACTAGATAATAACACTTGTAAAATATGAAGTTTGGATAGGTCTCGGACTTCCACGACAAATAAATCATGGAATATATAACAGTTAGGTCTGCTAGCAACAAGAAGATTAAGACAAATGCAGTCTTAAAGGTATGAGTTCACTAGCACTGAAAACTTTTGCAATTGCAAGGAAAATCAAGTGAACTGCATATTGTAGGAGAACAAAAGAGAATTAACACATTATGTCAGTTGGGTACAAAATGCCCACAAAGCTATAACTTCCTTATTTAAGTGAATATGAAGGATCTGCACTAGGCAACCTAGGCTAACTTTTGACCCTCTATCCATCTATGATGAGATTTAAATCAGCTGAAGGAGTGAAGTCAAAATTTGAAGGATTTAAGGGATTTTTCCTTTACCACCAAAACAAGCAAAAAAGGGGTCCTCATTTTGCTAAGAGAAAAATGGGGCGTGTTGTGAGACTACACAATAGGACACCATCTGATTGCACATTAAAAGTTGAGACTACTACACCCAATCACTCATTGAACCTAGCTAGTACTGTAGGAATCTTAGAAGTATTATGATCATGAAAAGATTGTTTAGCGTCCCCATATGCCAAGAATGTGCATTCAGTTAATTCACCAACCAACAAGAATGGTTCTCTATTTCTTCCTAGAAGAGCTAATGACAAAATGTGGTCAAGTATATCAGAAATTCCATTTATTACTACAGCAAGATTGCTTAGCAAAAGATGTACAATTGAATCAATTGGATCCTAAGCTTCAACAATGAGTTTGGTGGGTGTCTAGGGGCAACACCCTTCACGGGGTCCAAGGGGGTGAGGTCGAGGAGTGATGCCTCTTCCACCAAGCCCAAATAAAGACCTTCAAAACCACAAAAACCTTCATGACACACCATTTTTTCTCTCCAATACCATGCTATTGACTATAGAAAAAGTGTACTTTAAACTTATATGACTCATAGTAGAGGCTATTCTATCACTCAAAAATTAAATTGTATTGTTGTAATTAAGAGCCATACACATAAGAATTATACAAATTATTTGAGTGATAGATGTACAAACCATACAATAGGTTTGGTCAAGTAAGGTCATATGACAAGCCTGTCTAGGAGTCCGACAATGTCCAAAGAGTGACTCTTCCATATGGCGGATAGGTTTGTATATTGTACGATGAAGGGAAATGTCATTGATTGTACAGTGAATGATCGTACGATGGAGAAGATTGTTGACTATATGATGGAGAAGATTGTTGCTAGTCATATGGTAAGATTTGTAGCAAACAGTACAATGAGAGATGCAGACTATATGACAAATGATTCTCAAGAAAACAAAGCGAGATGTACACCAGCAATCCATACAATGGGCGAGAGTGTAGCATGTCGTATAGTAGGAGGAATTGCAACAAACCATACAATGACAATTAACTTAATTAGTTGAGGATGTACAATTGATTTGAAGGCAATAGGGTGTACAGTGGTTAGAAATAAGACCAATTGTATGGTGGAACTAAGTCTTCCAATGGAATTTATAGGTTGTATAGGGAAACTTATAGACCGTACTTTATTTTGTGGAGCCCACCTTATTTTTTTTCTTTTTTTGTCCTATCCATACAATAATTTTTCTTTTTTTGTAATCTTTCTATGAATTTTATTTGACTTGACAAGCATCTATATGCTCCAAATTAAATATTTAAATTTTATAACTCTGAGACATACCAACATAAATTTTGCATTCTTCTATAAATTTGGATGCCTTTGTTCGAACTATCATCTTTTGCAAACTTTGGATTTTATCCTACACACAAACTATCTAACTTTTCAAAATCATTTTCATTTGTTGCTCCTCACTAAGAATCATAGCTTCAAGAAAATTACAAGTCGGAAAAAATACCTCATAGTCCTCCATTTGCTAGTGAAATAGGTCATGGAGAAAATTTGTTTCATCCTCCAAGCATGACTATCATTCCATAATCCCTTCATTGTTGGGCTCTATCAAACCCAAAATAATGCTTCTCTATCCATTCTTCCTTAAAGCTCAAATCTGACGAATCGAGGGAAGCTGCTTCCTCATTGACTGCTTGGATCTTTAAATCGATTATATACTTCTGACCCTTGTTTTTAATGGAAATTGTATTCTTTTTCCAATTGTGGTTGGCTCTAGCTACTGCCAACCAACCCTAATCCAACAATGAGTCGTATGCTTTCTTTTGTAATCAAATGACCACAAAATTCAACAAAAATACTTAGGTTCCAATAATTAACTTTTGCCCCATTAAAGCACCAAGTACCTTAATACCTTGTTGATCTACACCTACCAATTGAAAAGTTGGAGGTTAGAGAGTCAGCTTACCCAAACTCCTCCAGGTATCTTCTGAAAGTACATTCACACTAGACCCACCATCAACAATTGTATTGATGAGATTCCTTCCAAGGATCTCCACATTTACCACCATTGGTTTCTTTGTTGTGCTAACTATTAATAACTTGGTATTAATTACTTGGTTGCCCGACAACAAAGGTTTGGTTATTAGATCTTCATTCTTGCTAGATTCCAATTGGAATATAGCATGCACCATCTCATTTTCCGGCAATATAGTATAGTGATAACATTTCGGAGTTTAGGAATACTTTGTAATAAATCCGCTACTTTATTGATATGATAGCTTGAAGTACTTGTCATGTAATATTTTCCTTAGACTGTAATTGATTTATTACCGTACTTGCATTTGCATTTAAGTGGTGTTGCTCCTTATCCATGCTTTTCTCCACTTTTGCTCTTGTTTCATGAAATCTTGCTTGTACTGTACGTGGGTCCAGGCATACAATCTTCTTTGCTTAGTTTTGAGTAACAACCAATACTTCATTTTTCCTTTCAACATCAATCAAGTTGATGCTAGCCTTTTTCTTTAGGAACCTAGTGTCTTCATGCTCTCTAGGTCCACACCATTTTCACAATAATTGCACTTTGTCCTACTTATTCTAGCAGTCTCTCACAAAGTGTCCCCATTCATTACATTGTCAACATTGTATGATCTGACGTCCTTTGGGGTCATACTGTATTTGCTTCGACCTCTTTGATTTCGATAATCGCCTGGAGATGCGTTATGTGGCTTTAGAGGAGTGGATTGCTCTACCTACGTAAAGAGTACTTGTTGTCATGTCCCCATTTTGTGACGTTTAGAAGCATAATTAAAATAATTAATCATATGATCTCACATAATTGTAATTGTCCAAGACAATATTACAATTATGAATATTATATTTTATAAGATAAATATTATTTTAATACCTATTATATCATAATATTTATGATCTTGCTTACCACTTGCTTACCCATTTTAGTAATACTAGAGTAGTAATATGATGATAACAGATAACGTCAATCAATCATTTTTTCATGTGTAAATTGTATTTATCAGTTGCCTATTGTGTCCATTGCATAATTGTAGGCTTCTACATAGGAAAAGGGTGGTATTAGCTTCATCTTTGTTTGTAATGACGGTATTAGACCTTCAATGAACCATTTTTTCTTAAGACCATCGGCTGGGTTTTTTTTAACTTCACAAGCAATTCTTTAAGTCTACAACTATAAGCTTGGACATTTCCGTGCTTACCCTTTTTGTATTGTAAATATTTGCTACTATTTCATTATCATCGTGAAGCAATTTAAAATCTTCTTTCAAGGCCTTCTTTAATCTCTCCCATGTGTTTCAAGAGGCTTGGTCAATTTTTGTATACCAATCAATTGCTACACCTCACAAGGTGGCTGGAAAAGATCGTAGCCAAATTGTCTTATCATCTTGCGCATTTTCTGTCCAAATTGCTTCACAAGTCTTAGAATGCCTCACAAGATCCTCTAATCCATTGCTTGTAAACTTGGGTAACTTTTTCTTTTCTACACTAGGGCTAATCATGGTTTTGTTCTAATGCAAACCTAGCACCTAGATCCTACTTACTAGGGAATTTTGATTTGGATGTTTCGATGCTTCTCTTGCACTCTCGGCCATGTAGGAATCCTCAACTCTTCCCTCAGCTTGAACATTCCACACACTTGTTTGACCTTCGAATTTTCTTTTATAAACCCTTGGCTCAACTTCTCCTTCAATTGACAACCTTTCAATGCCCAAAAGGTTACTCTAATACAATTTTGTGAAAGAATGTGACTTCATCTCCCAACTTACCTCATCTAGAGAAGGTTGTCTTGATTTTTCCACTTGGCCGAAAAGATGAACCCACACTTCGTTGAGCAATGGTAAGTACTTGGCTATCTCTTCCCACTCTCCCTTTGTACATTGTCTTGTGGTGGGAGTATGATTATTTTCCCAGTTGAGGTTCCGACTTTGGCTTACACTTCAGCTTCAACTACATTCTCAAAAAGGGCTCCAACTTGGGAATCATATGGTTGTATTGTCTTCAAGTGCTTCCCGTAATCTTCTCCTTCGTTCTCTTTGCTCTACTATCCTTAAAGATTGTTTGATCTCTTGGTCTTGACCACCTTGTGGTCTCTTCCTACCTTTATTGGGGTCTAAGGGCATGAGTCTCTCAAATATCACTTGATTTCTTTTAAGGCAACGGTAACGATGTTTACTCTTTTCTCAAATAAAATGAATACTTGAAATAATGAACAAAATTAATAATACATACCAAATAGAGGAGTAAAAAAATATCTTTCTTTGCACATGAAGTTATTACAAAAGTAGACCAGAGATGGTCAACCAAGTACCAAAGTCAATCCCACTAGATTATACTGCTATCCTTGATGATACAAAATCTATTCAAAAGGTCCAACAATTGCCAAGAGGAACACAACCATCAACCAACCGACACTTTAACTACCCAATGTTGACAAACAATTAATACATATTCAGATAAACCATATTATTGAAACATAATAACAACTACAAGGATTGTACACTGACTACATACCTTGTACTTATCACAAATGAACATGCAAACATAGAAGTCTAGAAGAAGTTAAGTGATTCAAGGACTCCTATGACTTTCCTCACCTAAAGAGCTTTCATGGGGATGTGAACTTTTTCAAAATTTTATTCCCTATTAATCTCACGAAGCTCATCCCCTATATCAAGTCACAATAAATGAATACCTGCACATGGGACCATATGGTTGAAGGATGCACATTGTTGCATGCTGATACTTGATCTTCCTGATCTTCGCGGTTGGCTTCAACACTTGGATCTACCTACTCAGGGTGGCATATATAATATGGTCAACATCAAGTTAATCTTTTTTAAGAAATGCATCTACGAGGAGGTAACATCAGCTGCACAACATGATTATAAGGAAAATATCTTCCTATGATATCAACAAAAGAAAGCACCTAAACATGTTTCCCCATGGACAAGAAATCAGTATCTCTGCAAACCAATCAAACTTGGCTTAACAATAAAAACTAGGTCTTTCTTAAAGATTCTCAGTTACAAGAAATGGGAAAAGAAAGAGACTCAGTTTTCTAAGCTGAGTGCAGAAGTATCATCCGGAAAAATTGCTTTGCACCCTACCTTATTTCTTCCAGCATTTGTCTTTGGAGGTAGGGACATCTATTAACTCAGGTTGCACAATCCATCAGAACTTGAAGAGAATCAGGTCATTCATTATACAAATGCCTTTCTAGATTACCTTCCTCTTCAACTTGGGACACATTGCTTGATATCTAATCTATAACTACTAGATATAAGAAAACCGCCACTTAGTCAGACAAAAAGGACACTTTCTACACAACAAAGCAGCTATGTTTATCTAACAGATTTTGTTTTTGAGGTATTTTAACTTGTAAGAGTTTTCCACAATCAAAAATCAAAATGGCCATCTGAATCAGCTATGTAGATATGATTTCTATATAACAAGCAAAGATTGGGGCAAAGTCATCTCACCACAGAGAAAATGATAAGAACTAAATAGTCAAAGGAAATTATCTTTCCAGCACACTAAGTTCAAAATCCTTCTCACAGACCATATGGGCACATGCCACACTCTTCTTTTTACAAGTAGCATTGTATATTTGTCTCATATCCTATTTTTGTATCGCACATCATGTTGCTACTTTGTATTTTGTGTATCCAGTGTTTGCCATATTATGATATCCTCCTTTCATGTTTATGAATTATTTATTTGCATCGAATGAAGACTGACAGGATGACAGAGTCGCATCCAACTCATATACTTTTTTCCCTCTCTCCATGTGTAGATTCATCTCAAAAGCAGCCTAGGCCAAGTAGGAAAGAAAAACTCAGGGAATTAGATGATTTTACAAAATGCTATGACTGCTCTAGAATGGAGTAGGAAGCCTAAATGGAATTGTTAAAGCATTGGCACCTTGAAATCAATTATAGGGAGAAAGCAAAAGAATCAAACAGCAGTACTGTCGGATTTATGGTTACCAATTAGATCCTTTATACACAATTATGAAGAAGAATGACTAATTATTTTCTTGTTACATGAGAACATTTCTAAATGACAAGAGCAGAGACATAAACTAAACTGAAGAAAGAGAAGAGAAAAAGAACTAAAAATATCTAACATCTAGCTGGATGCAAATTGTATAAAATGTCAAAAGGAATGCTACAAAGGGTAACTAAGTTAACGAGGCATCACATTGCTTGAGGATGTCTGCTGCAGTAGGGTAACCATAAAGGTGAATGCTGGATCATTAAGCACATAGCCTAATCATAATGCTTTTAAATATTAATATGGTATCTAGGGTCTCATAATCAAATAACAAGTTCATAAACGGACATGAAACATATGTCTAGAGGAAGTTAACTGGATATATCTAGTTCTACCTTGTCTTAGACATTTGCAAAAGAGACTTTACTTACTACTCTGTGAAGTCGACCCCAGTCTGCAATAGTGCCTGCAAAACCATGCACAATGCTAGAACTTATCAGAATCTCATAGAACAATTATAATTTATGACCCAATTTGAGTTATATCTAGGAGACAGAGTTATGGCATGGTATCAAACAGATGACATGGTAGAATTGAAAGGAATGAAAACACATATTCTATACTCTATGAAAAGTGCTCCTTTTATTCCATTTGCACACACATTTAATAAAGATACTTATTTGATATATAATATAGTGACTAAGAAACCACATGCAGCTAAAAGAAAGGATAAGCACCCATCACTGCAGATTGTTCTTTCTGTGGTAGTTGGACAATAAAATCCAGCTGAGCAGAAAACTTCATCTGCTCTCTTAACATCAGCCCATAGATCTGCTCCTCCACAAGCATGATTGACCCCTCTAGGAGACAACTGATAGCTATATCTGCACCAGAACCTCAAAATTTGCAGAGTTTAAAAGATGAAAGTATGATATATACCAAAAATGGGAGAAACACAAAACAGTTAATCAGTAAAATACTTACGGGTCACATAAACCTGTAGAACTATTCAACTTGGCTCTTGGACAGTAAGCACCTAAGGGGCATGCTTTCCTCAAAAAAACATATGCATAATCACTATTAGAAACATTTTTTTTAGAAAACAATTTCTTTAGTTTTTCAAAAAAGCATTCAATATAAAAAATTGTTTTGAAAGAATTAAGACCCTCCAACATACGTTCACATAGAGACAAAATTAAATCAGTTGATTATTTATTTTCTTAATCATTATCCACACAAATTAGCAGACATGAACTGATTGGTGAATGTATACAGCAATTGTTTGTTAGAGTAATGACATCTTTAGTCATTCTATCACTATCCTTCTTTTTTAATGAGAATGGAGCATCAAAAAGGCAATTCATATGCAACAGATTCTTCCATAATTCCCTTCCTCTTTTTTTAAAAGCATAAGCAGAACAGAGTAACAGAAGAACTTACTCTATCTTTACATTTCTGATCCAAACTGAGATGGCTAAACCAACATCATGCATACCATCATGAATGGACTCAAACCATGCTGATCATATAAACTGAGGATAAGATGCAGTCAGCCAAACTAAACTTGCTTAAACTATCACATCCTCTCCACACATACAAAAATAAAGATTTCCATGCCATACCCCACTAATGTGCAGAGACAGAATGCAGAAATAATCTTTTAACTGATATTTATTGTTTTAACTAAGTAACTTAAAGTTGTAAATTTTAATGATCAGATTGTATGCACAGAAATTAATTCAAATCAGACACAATAACACAGCAGATACCCTGGGAAAACCCTCCTCTTGAGGGAGAAAAACCCAGCAACAATATATCACTTATATATATTATTGTCACAAGAATGATCTTCTTACAAGAGGCCAAAATTCAGGCCCAAATATAGGCACCAATAGATAATGCAACACAGCAATACAAGATAGCAATTCGCTGATCAACTTACAGCCTTCAATGATACCAAACTGAACCTTTAATGAACTTCAATCTGCCTTGTACAGATTCGCGCCAAGTAGAAGTAATACAATAGACAAAAATCGATGATCAATGGAATGTAATGGAGGCGTATATATACAAAACAATAGAGGAGACGTGACTCTCCAAATACAACAAGTCGGCCTCATACAAGATGATGTCTTTTGGAGAATCGCACCTCGTGTGACAAGGTTGGCCTTGTTACCAATAATCGTGCCTCTTCATTTGGTAATTATTGCTTAACAAATAGAAGTGTCTCTATAAGAAATTGCGCCTCTTTGATATTTAATAAATTAAATAGTATGTGGCTATCATTTAATTTATTATCCATATGAAGATCGCTGGAAGATTATTCCAGACACTGCAAGTATCATTAACAAAAGTAAAGATTTTTCCATCCCATCTTGAACCAAAATTCAAAGGAGGATAATAAACATTTGTCAAAAAACTACAAACTGCAATCAATGATTTTAAGAGAAAAGTCAAAATTTTATACAGAAGGGAATTTTGGAGGGTTTGCAAATTACATAGCACAAACCAACCAAGAGCCCAAAAGAGAAGTTATACATACATATTCAAAACTTAGGATCTCTTTGGAGTTAAATCCAAAAAGAGAGAGGATTATATACAATTATTTGCATTCAGCTTAAACACAAAGCATCCAACCAGTAAGTACCTCCCATTTCGCTCCATCTTGTCTAAGATTTCTACCTCATCATCTGATTTCTCTGCTCTTTCTTCATCTTATTCACTAGTATAGGGAACACAGCAGTCCAGGACTGGCTTTGTAGCTTCATGGGAGAGCTGCAGACTGAGTTTAATAGCGATCTCTTTGTTCCTTTGTATGACTTCACTCAGTCCATTTATGGATAAGATGGCAATGATAACTAGCTTCATAGCCCCAACTCTGAATTTTCAATTCAATTGCATAATAATCCTTGTGGAGAAGGAAAGAATCAACAGCATTGGACAACATATTACCACAAATGAGGCTATCACGCATATGAAAATATTTCTCGCAATTGATTGACTTGAGTCCCCAAACATTTCCTTAGTCAGTTTCTCAATATCAGCTGGCTCAACCTCATCCACTTACTTATCCATTTCCAAATCCTTTGAATTCAAATTCTATTGTGAGGATTATGGATTTCCTTGTTTGCATTATTAAAACTCAAAGGATGCTTGGATGTATGCTGCTTTGATTCTTCCTTTATTATCCTGAACATCACAAGAATAGGAAGTAATTGCTAGAGGGAGATTCTCCATCCCACCTGAACCCCACTTTCTATAATGTCCCCTTCTCACTCCTGAGCAGTACTAAGACTCAATTAGCCTATTCAAGAGTTCCCGTAGACTAGTTGATGTGGTTAGGGGAGTTAGTTGCCAGCATTGATGTTCAGTTTGGGATTTTTCGAAGGGGTTACTATTTATAGCAGTGGCTGGTCACAATGTTGCCGTCTTCAGTTGGTCACAGTTTCCTCATTGGTCTTCAATTTGGCTCAATTCTGGGCTTTGGGCATATACTTACTATTTATAGCAGTGCTATTTTTAGTAAGTCACCGTTGGGGGAGTTGGTTCCAGGCTTGTGCATTTGCAGCAGCGAAATTATCTAGTTTTCAGTTGGAAAGCCTACGGTTGCAGTTTAATATTTGTTTTACTTGACCACTCAAGCATTTTATAAAGTTGAATTATAAAGTTAATGTTATAATTTAATATTGAGGGGTAAAGTGGTCATAAGAGTACCAAGGCGTCTAATGAAACAACTTGAATTGTTTTTAAAAGGTTTTTTAATATTTAAATGACTCTCATAGTGGGGTGGATGCCAAAAGGAGGGGGATTTGATATTTTTAAAAGTTAAAATATTTTCTCAAGGAATGGCGTTGGGTTTCTACTTTCTAGGAGAAATTTTAAAGTGATTTGAAGTCCAGTCGCCCTAGGGGTTTTATATTTTGAAGTTGGCTCTCATTTTCATTATCCAGACTTGACAACTTACTGATATGCTGCTGGATTTTCTCTGGTTTGTCTAGGCTGCGTTGTGAGGACAAAAACCCTCCATCATTTGGCTGGTTTAGGTGATGAAATATCCACCCTAATCAGATATTGGTGTTGGTTCACAGTTGAGATCAAAGGAGCTTCAAAGATTGATTTACAGTGAAGAAAAGATGAAGATATTTTAGTATTTCTAGTGGTTTTTGGTGTGTTTTCTTGGCTTTCAGATTTTGGTGTGTTTTCTTGAAGTTCTCAAGTGTTTATCTCAGTTTATGGGCGACTACAACAATGGACCTGAACCTGGTTTTTCATTCACAACTCTTATTTGCCTGAAGCAATCATTTTGGGTATTGTTGCATTTTGAAGCTCTTCCCAAGGCGGTTCTTTTGAGACATTGTTTGCATTTTTTGGTGGAGAATATCAAGTCGACCTAGACAAGAGGGGCGCCATCTTGCAAGCAAGTTGCTTAGTGTACGGCCTGCTTAGGGGGAGTCTTGGATTGTGGTTTTGGCGTTGAAAGGAGAAGGCTTTGGCGTAGAAGGCTAGAGAGTATGAACGAAAAGTTTTGAAAGGGTTTGGAGCTCATTCAAAAAACCTTCTTGCTGCTGTTCAAGATTTTTCCAGGTCTGATTATGTTTGTAAAATTTGATATTCAACAGAAAACTGAAAATACATGTTATTGTTTCAATTTCTAATGCAAGAGTTTAGTTGCTTGAAATTTATGTTCTTTGCAATATCATCTTTATGTTATGCTAATCAACAAATGCACTGAAAACCAAACACCAAACATTATTGAACAAACAATGGCAGCAAACAGAGTATTTTCAAAAGAAAAAAGAAAAAAAATAGGGGTGCTATCTTATAGTGGTATCAAAGCCAAACCCTTCCTGCCATCCTGTGTAGACACTGAAAAAACAGCATTTGCAATTCTATGAGTGCAAGAGAACAGAGGTACATTCAGAGAGAAATAAGAAAGGGTCATTGGCAGCCCCCACCTATTCTAAAAGGTCAGACAATATCAAGTGTATTAAGGGCTCATTGGGAGTTTTCTCAAGAAACTGGAATGCAGCCAGATAATGAGAACATATTTGGTGGTAATGAGAGAACATTTGGTGGTGAAGAGAGATCATTTGGTAACAGGGATGACAGAGGGAAAGAGAGAGCAAGAACACCGAGTCCTGGAAGAAGGTTTGAGAGGAAATTAGATGCAATGATGGATATGAAGTCTCATATGTTGGGAAAAATGGGACAAAACACAGTGGTGCAAAACAATCCTCAGAACAATACAAGGCATACAGGAAAGCATAGTGCTTCAAATCAGCAAAGTGGTAATGGAGACCAACGAACTACAACTAATACATTCATCTCTTCTAGGCCATTTAGACCCACTTTCTTGACTTCGGAGATCTCTCAACACGATCCAAAAGATTCTATGTTGTTTGTGGAGAGTATAAGACATAACCATGTTGAGTATAGCTCCCTCCCTGATGAGGTCAAGTGTGATGTATCTCACAACTTTATGGAGCAGAAAAGGAAAAGCAAAAATCATGGAATATATTATGATCAGAGGGGACCAGCAGTGCAGAGGGACTTATGGCATGCCACCAGCAAGGTTACACTTGCACATTTTGATGGGAGTGACGGTTGTACAGCTAGGGCTTGGATACAGAAGCTTGACAATTATCTAGCCCTTAGACCCATGGCAGCGGAAGAGGCAATTAAGTTTGCCACGTTGCACTTGGACGGGGTAGCACATAAGTGGTGGTACCATGGCCTGGTCACCTTAGGTCATCGATCTATCACTACCTATGATGAGTTCGCCACTAGACTCATAGAAAGATTTGATAAAAAGGATCTACAGATTCATTTCAGAGAGCTGGCTCAGCTTAGGTAGTATGGTACAGTTGAGGCATACATAGCTGAATTTCAGAGGCTTTCAGTAATAGTTACAGCCTACAAGTATCACAGAAAGACGGATGGTAGTCTTATTCAGTGAAGGTCTTATGGAACCACTCAAGGGATGGTTTAAGGCTTTTGACCCACCAACTTTGTAGGATGCTATCAAGGAAGCAAGGAGTATGGAGTGGGCTGCCCCTAAAGCAAAAATTCAATCCAAACCACTTATTCACAAAAAAGATAAAAGACCTCACATTAAGGATACTTCACAACAGAAAAAATCAATCACAAGGTTGGATGGAGACACACTTAATGAGCTCAGAAAAAAGGGCCTATGTTTCAAATGTAGAGACAAGTGGTCTAAGGATCATGTTTGTGCAAAAGGGGCCATAATTCATCAAATTGAATACTATTCAGCTCAGGAAAGTAATTCTAATTTTTCAGACCAGCAATCAGATTTTGATGATAAGAAGAATGAAGAGCCACCAAAAGAGGTTGAAAACGAGGAATCCAAGGAGTGCAAACTAGCCTAGCTATACAACTTTCAAAAGAATGAGTCCTTACGCATTAGAGGAGTCATTAAGGGGCAGCGGATGATAGCTCTAATTGATTCAGATGCCACACATAATTTCATTAACAAGGGACTTGTTGCACGTAGGGGATTACAGACACAGGAGGTTGATGGATTCAGAGTGATGGTTGCAGATGGTTTCACCATTAATTACACTCGTATGATTCCACAACTTAACATTCAGTTGGGTAACCATGAGTTCACGAATGACTTCTATGTGGTTGGTATTGGGGATACAGATGTAGTGACGGGCATCCAGTGGTTACGGTCATTAGGTGAGATCACTCTTAATTTTCAAACCTTAGAGCTGAAGTTCAAATCAGATGGCAAGAACGTGGTGTTGAGAGGGATTTCTAATGGAGGGCCTCGAGTTGTTTCTTGTAAGAGAATGGAGAGGCTTTTTAGACATGACCAGGTGGAGTGGACAGGGAAATGTATAATTATGCCTACAGTTTCAGAGGAGCAGAAACACACTTATCCACCTAGCATACAGGCTTTTCTCACTAAGCGAAGCAAGGTATTTGGTAGCATACCCCCAGGAAGACCACCTAACAGGGGGATAGAGCACATCGTTGAGCTAGAGGAGGGCACTAAGGCGGTAATCACTACACCATACAAGCACTTGAAAAGACGTAAGGATGAGATAAAAAAAGCAATCAAGGAGCTTTTGGATATGGGGCATATTAGAATGAGCAAGAGTCCATTTGCTTCTTCAGTGGTGTTAGTGAAGAAGGATGGGACTATGCGCATGTCCATAGATTACAGGTCACTCAATAAGAAGACAATTAAAAATAGATATCCCATCCCACGAATTGATGAGCTACATGGAGCAGTCTATTTTTCTAAGATAGACTTGAGATCTGGATATTATCAAATCAGAGTTAGGGAGGAGGATATTGAGAAAACAGCTTTCAGGTGTCATTATGGGCACTTCAAGTTTCTTTTTATGCCATTTGAGTTGACTAACGCTCCTGCTACACTCCAGTCTTGTATGAACAGAGTCTTCAAACAGCAATTGCATAGGTTTGTTCTGATTTTCTTTGATGATATCCTCATTTACAGCAAAGCATGGGAGGAGCACTTGAGGCATTTAGATGAGGTGTTGGGCATTTTGGAGAGTGAATCATTGTTTTCCAAGGAGTCCAAGTGTGAGTTTGGCATGACAGAGTTGTTGTATCTTGGGCACATTATTAGCTCACACAGAGTTCGCGTTGATCCTAAAAAGATCAAGGCTATTCTTGATTGGCCTCCACCTACAAACCTCACACAATTGAAAGGATTATTTGGGCTTTGTGGTTTCTATAGGAGATTTGTAAAGGGATTCTCACAATTGGCTATCCCACTTACAGATTTAACCAAAAAGGGGGCATTTGTATGGTCTAAATCAGCGCAGCAATCATTTGATAAATTTAAGCAATTGATGAGCACATGTCCAGTCTTGGCCATTCCAGATTTCTCCAAGCCTTTTGAGCTTGAGTGTGATGCCTCGGGTGAACGCATAGGTGCAGTTCTCATGCAAAATAAACATTCTATAGCTTTCGAGAGCAAGAAGTTGAGAAATGGTGAGAAAACTTACTCCATTTATGATAAGGAAATGTTGGCAATCATGCATGCTTTTGCCAAGTTCAGACAATACCTTGTAGGGGGCAGATTTTTAGTGAAGACAGATCATAACAGCCTTAAGCATTTCTTAAATCAAAAGGATCTCAATGAAAGACAACAGAAATGAGTAAGCAAACTTCAGGGGTATGACTTTGACATTGAATATGTCAAAGGGAAAAGGAATGTAGTGGCAGATGCTTTATCAAGGAGACATCATTTGAGTGCCATTTCAGTCATAGCAGCAGATTGGAAGGAGAAGATTGAGGCTGATTATGCTAAGAATACACTTGCAAACAGCGTTCTAGATGGGTCTTTACAGGATGACAAATGTTCATGTAAGTAGCAGCGGGAGATCTCTTTCTCCCTTATATAAAATTCAAAATAATTAAATAAACAATTGATGAGGCCGACGAATGAGATGTGGCGTCTCATTTCACAAACAATAATTCATATTTTTTTATTTCATTAAAAGCTGACTTAATTAAAAGGTCACCACCTCTTGTAAAGTCATCTCTCTATGTAAGTGGCTGACCCTTCATGAAGAGTCACTTCATTTGTGTATATAATCAAGGTGTCTTCCTCTCCATTTGGCATTCAATTCAATTCCAAAATAGGTTTGCATACTTTCAACAAGAGTTCATCTTCATACAACAAATCAATACTTGCTTCAAGGAGGTCGACTATAATTCTCAAGACATTCACACGACATTAGGAGTTTGTACTTCTACAACAGAGTATAATATTGCTTAGTGCAAATTGATATCAAGGAGAGATTATTATCATTGTGTATTTTGCATCTAAGAAGAGGTGCTATAATCATTGCATCTGTTCGGCCTAGTGTGTGGCCTCATTGTAAAACAGATTTCTACTCTTTCATTAAATATATAAGTGATATATTTGTGGCTAGGTTTTTCTCCCTCGAGGAGGGTTTTCCAAGAGTAAAAGTGTTGTGTTTATTGTTCATGTGTTGTTGTATTTCTGCTTATTGCAAATCTGATCCTAAAACTAACATGGTATCAGAGCGGGTCTATGAAAAAATCCGATCAGATTTGGTTAAACAGAAATTCAGTCAGGATGTAATGATTGAAGCCATAGGCCTGTTCGATGCACAAATAAATGTTCAATATGGTTGCAGTGGTGATGTATGGAGGGACGACTCCTGTGGTATTCGTTGATTCAATGATTAAGGGTGGCTTAACACTTCGTACCATTTCTCCTATGCTATATTCTCTTTGGCCGTGTGGAAGGAAGTCGTGATGATTTATTTTCACTCTTTTGATTACTTAAACTCTTTCATTGCATGAGTGTGGGTGCATTGATTCATAATGTGATCTCAAGATTTAAATGGAGTCTTCAATCTTTGATAAACGGTCGATTCATTTTCCCACTTTCCATGAGGCCGAGATCGAGTGAAGGTGGCGAAGATGAGACACAGCCATAGGTCTAGCTCATTGGTGTACCAACATAAAGAGATAAGTAATTTATACTTGTACCTTGAATGAATTTTATGTAGTTATTAATTCTTGCAATAATATTGGAATAGTGAATCATGAATGATTCTAGCATTGGTATTTCTCTTCGGGATAGTTTAGTTCTATGAACTATTATTAAACTCTCTAAAATGCTTTCAGAACGGACCAAGAAGCATAAGGATGATGAGAGATTGCATTCAAGGGAGGAAGAGCTTGATGCATCCTATGAGGAAGTCACACAGGCTGAAGAAAGGAGACAGCTTGCTGCCATGGGATTGAGTTGGTGGCACATAACTAGAGACATCTCTCGAAGAGGAAGAACCTATTCAGATTGTCATTGCGATCAGTTTCTTCAAAGAGGAGGAATTAACATTCAGAGGGAGTCTGACAAACCAACAGAGGCAACCTTGGACGAGGAAGTCAAGAGGTTGATGCAAGTACTTGGAGCTTCAGAGGGAGTCACATCATCATGACGATTTGTTGTTAGTGTATATTTCTCTGTGACAAATAAGTATGAGGTGAAAGCCCTTGTTAGTGTATATTTCTCTGTGACTAAGAAGTATGAGGTGAAAGCCCTTCTTAGTGTATATTTCTCTATGACGGAGAAGTATGAGGTCAAATCCCTTGGAGTGTATATTTCTCTGAGACAGAGAAATATGAGGTGTGAGCCCTTGTTCATCTCTCAGACTGAGATGAGACATCACATTGAAAGACTCTGTGATGAATCCTTTGTACTTGTGTTTTTCCACGCATGGGAGTAGCCATGGTGGACATCATGTTGAGAGACTCCATGACGACATCAAGTTGAGTGACTCCATGATAGGCACTTGTGCACATGTTCCTTTCCACACATGGGAGTAACCATGGTGGACATCATGTTGAGAGACTCCATGACGACATCACGTTGAGAGACTCCGTGATGAACCTTTGTGCTTTCCACAAATGGGTCTAGCCATTGTGGGCATCATGTTGAGAGACTCCATGACGTAGATATTTGGAAAGATATCTCCCTAGCTAAGAGGGAGTGTTGATGTAAGTAGCGGTGGGAGATCTCTTTCTCCCTTATATAAAATTCAAAATAATTAAATAAACAATTGATGAGGCCGACTAATGAGATGTGACGCCTCATTTCACAAATAATAATTCATATTTTTTTATTTCATTAAAAGCCGACTTAACTAAAAGGTCGCCACCTCTTGTAAAGTCATCTCTCTATGTAAGTGGCCGACCTTCATGAAGAGTCACTTCATTTGTGTATATAATCAAGGCATCTTCCTCTCCATTTGGCATTCAATTCAATTCCAAAACAAGTTCGCATACTTTCAACAGGAGTTCATCTTCATACAGCAGATCAATACTTGCTTCAAGGAGATCAACTATAATTCTCAAGACATTCACATGACATTAGGAGTTCGTACTTCTACAGCAGAGTATAATATTGCTTAGTGCAGATCGATATCAAGAAGAGATTATTATCATTGTGTATTTTGCATCTAAGAAGAGGTTTTATAATCATTGCATCTATTCGGCCTAGTGTGTGGCCTAATTGTAAAACAGATTTCTGCTCTTTCATTAAATATATAAGTGATATATTTGTGGTTGGGTTTTTCTCCCTCGAGAAGGAGGGTTTTCCCAGGGTAAAAGTGTTGTGTTTATTGCTCATGTGTTGTTGTATTCCTGCTTATTGCAAATCTGATCCTAAAACTAACAATAAATACCACGTGAAAAATGGTCTTGTTGATGTGATTTTTGTGACCGCACCAATTAGCAGAATAAAGTATCCAATGGCTACTCCATTCTCTCTTGATCAAAGTATTTCGTACGCTAAGATTGTGAGAGAGATCGTACGTTCAACTCCAAGGTTCCTTCAATGTAGTGGAGTACACTCGGTTCATTGTGATATGTTGTTTTCACGAGGGGACTTACATAATTGTTCACAGAATGGCAGCTAATAGTAAATTGATAATGAAAGGGAATGTGCAAGGCGGATGATTTGGCAATAAGGTACGAGTTTCCTATACTAACCGGAAATGTGAGGAATTGAATAGCTGCAAGGATTAAAAAATTTATGTCCTAGTCTAAGTGCAAGATGTGCGGGGCTTGACTTCAGCAAACTTCAACCGAACTTTGCCTTGCCTCGCGTTGGACAGCTTCAACAAAGTCGGTGCAATCTTCAAGGGAGTAGTGAAAGGTATTCAGATTACAACTCAACATGCAAATAGCATCAAGACAACGCATACAAACACGTGAATCGTAATCAAAGTTAAGTTTGAAAAGTATTCCAGTTGACCACGCAGGGCAAACTTACCATCAATAAGCTTGCTAGTGGTATGGATTACACGAAGTTGCTTTAATCAAACACCACAATCCACAACTAACTACTTGCTTGAAAATGAAAATTACTCTACTTTAAATTATACTTGAATAAGAAGGACGAAGAAATCTTGCTAGCTGCTCATAACAAAAGACGAAATCATCATCAATGAAAACTCTTTTTATTATGATAATTTTCGCAACTTCTTACAAAGTTCTCAAGGAAAAACTTTCCTTCTTCAAACTATGCTATGTTAACGAACTATGCTAAGCTAAGCTGTCTCTCTATGCTCTATTTCTATCTCTCTATTCTCTAGTCTCTAATAATGTACAAATGAGGGGAGTCCCCTTTATATAGCTGGCCAATCTCAATGGACGGTCCAGATTAAATTACAATGGATGGCTCGGATTGAGCCACATCAGCCCTAGACTAGATTCTGCCCTAATAACCGCCAAAAGGTGGAGTGGTGCAATTAATGAGCACAAAATGACAAATTCCTCCTTTGACCACCATGGGCAATTAATGCCCACTACCCTTCTAGAAGATTCTCATCCAGGATCTTGTTCCCATTGCTCTTCTCTTTGACTGCGAAAGCAACAAACCGAGCCAGCACTGCATCAACTTCCTGCTCAGAAATAGCTGGAGTAAGATTAAGTTGGTACTCGAGGATGGCAATTGTTTGCTCCTACCGGACACAAGATTTTCTACAGGCCTCAATGGATTCCTAAGTGCTTTGAATAATGGCCGAGAACGTGGAGATATTCTCAAAGTCAACTTGAGAAAATGCTCTCATTTCGGAGAAGAATGGGAGCAATCGGCCCTTCAAACCATCCACTGTCACCTTCTCATGAGTTAGTTGTTTTGCGAACGACGCCTCGAGCGTGTTGAAGATGCTCTCTTGAATGTTTCCCATGGCCTTCCTGATCTTGACTGACTCTATCCTTGCCATGTCAAAGAAACCTCGGCCGGTGAATGCTACAGAATACCAGCCAGGAAAATCATATCTATTTCCAGTCTGAATTACCCCTCCTTCAATCAAAGTCTGCACTGGCATATGCATCAGAGCAGCTAGGCGTGGAATAGTCTTGTCTTGAAAAATGTGAGTATCACTCCATGCCTGTTCAATGTTCTCCATACGGGAGAGGATGCTGGAAGCGTGTTGGAAAGAAGAGACAAGATCTTCAATGAATCTCTCAGTCTCAACACGAACACCACCAACCCACTTGTCTCCTTCCTGAATTGCCTTCTTCATTTCCTCGAGCCTACTAATTGATTCTCGTGGAAGCTCGGCTGGAAGTTATACCGTTGGATTCTCCTAGGCACATGGACGTGCGAAATGTTGTACATAACCAATTAACGCCTTATGCTCCCTTTTCAGCCTCTTGTATTTTTCTCCCTTTCGAAGCAGTCTATCCTTCAATGCCTGGAAGGAGTTTTCAGCTTCTTCAATCACTTGTGCTCCAGTAGGACATCCTAGTTCAACTGTAGTGATCATGTAATTCTCAGGCATTGCTTCATCTTGATCACATTCTTCCCTTGGAACCGCAACATGAAGAGTGCAGGAACCGGACTCATCTGTCTCAATCCTGGAGTACTTTCTGGCTCTTTTCCTCTTAGGTGACCCGCTTATTCTATTAAGGAGCTCTTCCATCTCTATCGCTAGGTCGGTGTCATCCTCCTGATCTCCTCTTATCGCACTTGTGAGCCAATTTGGAACATCCTGTTGAGTGTTGCAGACAACAAGGGGCTGCTCCTCCATTGCTTCTACTTCATGAACCTCCTCTTCAACAACATTTGGTTGAGGCTCATCCATCTCCATGTGCTGCCTATCCTCCCCAAGACCCCAAACTTTAGGTTCTATAGTATCTTCAAAGGCTGCCTCAATCGCACGATCCAGGCAAGTGTCTGTTTCTATTTCCTCATCCTCATCCGGCTGGCTAGCACTCCTAGGAGCATTAGCACTCTGACTATCGGGCTCCCTAGGTAATGGCTGAGTGACCTCCATTTCTTGCTCTTCATTCATTCTAACACTCTGACTTTCAAATATTGAAACTTCTTGTACGCTAGAAGAGTGAGTCAGCAATTGTGTAGGCGATGCTTCCTCCGTCCTCTGAGGCCCTGGCTGAACTGGTTCCTCTTCTTGTGGCTCTGTAGCTTGGGCGGCCTACTTTCTCTTCCTTATTGATGTCGGTGGCGTTTGATCACCCATGAGGTTGTATGTGAGGGCAATTGATTTGCTTTTGAGTCTATGAACATGTCTATCCACCCAGCCTCTTGTGAATGTTAAGACCGGCATAGACAACGTGTCCAAGTCAGTGATATCTGATTCCGCCCAATCAGGTGGTGGGATCACCGTGTCCTTTATTGACTCATAATCCGGGTGAATAATGCTGGCATCCTCATCCACCTGGTCTAGAACTTGGACAACCTCGCATTCCCTGATCAATTTCAGGGGTAGCCTAGAGAACGTCCTCCTTCTGATCTCAGCTTCATCTCCTGCATTTTCCCAAAAATCCTCAACATGAGCCTTGTGCCGATATTCTTCACCCTATACCACTCCAATCTTTCTGTGAGGATCAAAGTCTTGTCGGCTGGTGTGGAGAGTGAGGTGATAGAATTGTAACTCCTCCTTTGCTTCCTTGGCGCTTGCAAAGATGGGCACTCCTCAAGTTAATTTCCCATAACAATAGGGAAATGCAATCCTCCTTTCATCTTTTTCCTTATGATTTTGTCGTAGGCCATGAGTTACCTAGACACTTTAAGCATTACCATCTTGTCTGTGGGGTACCTTGGCAATCTAAAGGCATATGAATGGAACCCCAGCAGCCTTATGTAAGTGAATTTCGGGAACTAGATAAACCAATACCCGTACTCTTCAATCAACTTTTGTGCATCTTTGGATATTCTTTGTTGTGTTCTTCGTTGAAGAGTCCTTGTGATGTACATAGTGAAAGCATCGTTCACTCTCTTGAAGCTGGAGGTACTTGTCAGATGCAACTGCCTACAAGCTTCATGGATTTTAAATTGACCGGGACCGCATCCAATTGGCTCCTAGAATGTCAATCCTTTATACTTCGTCATCCGAGCCAGCATATAGATGACATACAAGCTCATATAAAATGTCCTCGTTCTCCTCAAACTTCTGAATTGCTCATCTATATTGTTGCTAATCATTCTTGCCCAATCTACATACTCTTTTCCCTCCAACACTACACTGATGTAGAAGAACATTCAAGGCTCAAAAGCGTATGCTTGTGGGCTGCCATTCACCCGGCTGAGCATCATAATTAAATCATAGTACTCCTGTTTCAGCTCCTCTGAGATAACTTGCTTTGGCAACTTGGCGCCAGGAGGTTTTGGCTTCCTCATCCACGATGTATTAATTCTCTTTGCACACCTATCGAAAAATGAGGCATACATTTTATCAGCCCTTTCTTTTGACTTGTACAACATTCTCTCCATAGCTGGAATCTCGAACGCCTCTCCAATAGCCTCAGGTATGAAGTTAGCCAGCAACTTTCCGTCTGAAGAGACAATCGTTTAGTGGTCTGGCCTTTAATAATTTGCACATTCCATTATCAACTCAGGACATCGAATTGCTGGTGGAAAACCAGCAGCTGCATACAATCCACTTCTCAGGATGTTGTGCGATGTTGCTGATGGAGGATGACCAGCCTGCCCGTATATTCTCCTTTTGAATGCCTCGAGGTTGAACAAACCAAGGTTGGTGTCAGTCAACCCTTCGAGCTTTGAGATAAACTTTGACTCGTGAAGAAATCATTTCTTCAGCTGCTTGATGATTGCCTACCTGGAGGCATTTTCTTTGCCTGCTTCTGTATTTCCAGCTCTGCCTACAACTCTGCTCGTTCCGGCAGCATCTCCCCTTCGAACTTCAGCCATCTGCAAAATAAAATTCAAGCATTACAAATCCAACTTAGAAAATAAAATTACCCCGAGATGGCTGGAAATATGGAGTTAGCTTTGAAAATAACAATCTTCAACACTAAACTACCAACTCCAAACCTCGAGAATTCAAACTCCGAACTTCAAACTTCAGCTACTTTCAGCAATATCACTTTCAGCACTTAGAAAAATCCAACTCAACTCACTTACTTCAAAATTTTCTCCCTCTCAACACTCACTCACTTCAACTTCAGCACTCTCACAATTTTATCTCTGCAACTTGTGAAGAAAAATGGATAGCTTCAGAGTTTATATAATTGAGAGATGGCGCCCAATTTAGCAGTTGCTCTTAATTCACTCCCCCACTACTTAGAAATTTTCTAATTCAGGAGAGATGACTGGCGAGTTGTCGCAAAAATTATGCTCAGTCATCATAGAATGTTCTATTGCTAGAGATTCCTTCCTCATTCGAAATTTGAAATTTCCCACCTTGACTGCATGTAACGTTAAGTTGACTGAAACATCTTTGGGAAATTTATTAAAACTACTCCAGCATTTAAAATTTCCTCTTTGCCTTAGGAAGATTTTATTTCATTTAAGAAACTTTATTCATTTCATTCTTCAGCGCCTTAGAAAAATTTATATTTCTCCGAGAGAAATTTCATCAATCGTCAGCTCCAACATTTTAAAATCACAAGGCAAAATTATTTTCCCCTCAAAACATTCTTTGAGACCCTCCAGTCTTTTTAAACAAAATTTCCCCCCTTCGTAAATATTTCTCGACTTAAAAAAATCATGCGTCAACATAAAGGGGGACATTTAATTTTTTAACCTTGGAAAAATAATTTTTATCAATGTTTACTTTCACTTCATCCTTGGGCGGATTTTTCTAGGCCAACTCTCATCTCCCACGCCTTAGGCATATTTTTTTTATCCGTCTTCTTCAATTTGGGCGCATTCATCATCTTACACTTCCGATTTCCCTTAGAAAAATTTTAGAATGATTCCTCATGTTAGGCGCATCTAGAGGGTGGTACTTCCATTTTTCATTGCCTTAGACATTTTCTTACCCCTCCTCAAGGTCAAGGCGTATATAGGGATCTAAGCTTCAAGTTTCAATACTTAGTTAATTTTCAAGCCTCTTCCTCTCAAGCTAAGGCGCATTTCTACCCTTGAGATTTCAATTTGTGACACTTAGAAATTTTTAAGCCTCCTCTTCTCAAGCTAAGGCACATTTCTACCCTTGAGGTTTCAATTTGTGACACTTAGAAATTTTTAAGCCTCCTCTTCTTCTTTAGGCGCATTCAACATAATGGACTTCAAGTTTCACACCCTTAGCAAATTTCACCTCCACCTCCAATTTTGGGTGCATACCATCCCTTCTACTTCCAATTTTGCTCTTTCCTTAGAGAAATTTTTATAATGCCACCAGCTTCTCTTTACCTTGGGCGCATATAGAATAGTGAACTTCAGTTTTAATGCCCTAGAAAAGTTTCTAACTCCTCCTCCAAGTCAAGGCGCATATGAGGGGGCAAGCTTTCAATTTTGTTACTTAGAAAATTCTTCAAGCATCTCCCTTTAAGGTAAGGCGCATTTGACCCTCTACACTTTGAGTTTACTTGCCTTAGAAACTTTCATTACTTCATTCTTCAAGGGGGGCGCATTTGAAGTGTTGAGCTTTCAATTTACACTGCTTAGTCAAATTTCAAGCCTTCCTCAAGTTTGGGCGCATATAAGGGTGGCAACTTTCAATTTCTCATACTTGGAATATTTCACTACTTCCCTTCTTCAAGCTAGGCGCATACCATCCCTTCTACTTCTAATTTTGCTCTTGCCTTAGAGAAATTTTGAACTCATCCTTTTGAAGGGCGCATTTAGGTGTAGCTACCTCAAGTTTTCAACACTTAGACATTTCTCCAAGCTCTCCATGCAAGTTGGGCGCATTTAGCTAGGTCTACTTTCAGCTTTCAATACTTAGAAATTTTCAAACTTCTTCTCCAAAAGGTTGGGCGCATTTAGCACCTTAAGCTTCCAATTTCAAGTACTTAGAAACTTTTTTAACTCCTCCATGTCATGCTAGGCGCATTTGAGGGGTCTTGCTTCAAGTTTTCATTGCCTTAGCCAAATTTTCATGGATTTCCTCTTCAAGGATGCATCGAGGGGAGAAGCTTTCATTTTCAGGGACTTAGTCAAATTTCCAACTCAGCCCCTCAAGCTAAGGCGCATTTCACCACCCTTACTTCCAATTTGGGTGCCTTAGACAAATTTTTTTTTTTTTTGCCACCAACTTCTCTTCAACCTAGGCGCATATGAGGGTAGCTACTTCCAATTTTAAGCACTTAGTTAAAATTTTCATGGCCTCTCTCTTCCTTGGGCGCATTTGACATGGCTAGCTTCCATTTTTCATGCCTTAGTAGAATTTTCATCCATCTCCAACCTCTCAAGGTGCATTTGGCAGGTCAAGCTTCCATTTTGCCAGACTTAGATGAATTTTCAACCCATTTCAGCTTGTTAGGGCAGATTTAGGGAGGTGTTCTTCTGACTACTCATGATGTCTTCAGCTTGCCCTAGTTTTTTATTTTTAGAAAGTTTCGCATTCTTCGTGTTTTAAGCTGATTTCTAGCTCCAGAAGGCTTGATTTTCGCTTTGTCTCGATACGTGTGACGTGACTGAGCTGTTGGCACTTGATGTTTGCATGCACCTGCTATTTTTAGCAACATACTAAAAATAGTAAATGTTCAAAATGAGCTCAAACTTTGTGTGTAGATTGCCTGAAAGATGTTGATTGTGACTGGATGCTGCTTCTGTGTGACCCTCGAGTTTTGCCCTACTTTTTAGGAAACCCTAATTCCTCTACATGGACTTGCTAAAAATAGTAAGTGCTTGATTTTCGAACCTCTGCAACTCCGTTTGATCTGAAATTCGCTCCATGGGGTCCTCGTCACTTGCTTGACTTGCTCACACTGGTGCCTTGTGCTGACCTGCTATTTATAGCCGTGTTTTAGAAGTGACTTACTATAAATAGTAAGTGCTCAGATTGCCTTCAAATTTTACCAGTGGATTCCTTGAGAAACGCTGATTGTAATGGGATACTTCAGTTTTCGGATATTCCTGGCGTTTTATCCCTCATTTTAGGTCTCGAAACCGGAAACCCTAATCTGACTTGCATGTTGCCCAAATGATCTTCGTTTGACCCCATTCCTATTGCATGTTGTTGTGTTTGTGGTTCTGAGGTGCTGGGCAGCTGCCGAAGTGATCCTCCTAAAAATAGTAAGTGTCTAGAAAAGTGACCAATCAGCTGCTGGATGAGTTTGCATGTCACACTGCCCGAGAGATCTCAAAAAACCCAGAAAAATGATAAACATGCGAGCACTAGCTAAAAATAGCAAGTCCCTGAAAAGTGGTCAACTTTGCTTGCATGTTACCTCATTGCGTAGCTCTCGAAAAACCCATAAAGAATATGTTGACATGTGCCGAAAAATCCAGCATGCAAACCCTAAAAATTGCCTCTAAAGCCTGAATCGTTGAAAGTCATCATCTCGTTTTGCATGTTACATCACCGCAAAGGTCTCAAAAAACCCACAAAGAATCTCCAGACATGCATCTGAAAGTCCAACATGCAAACCCTAAAAATAGCCCCCAAAGGCAAAACTACTAAAAATAGTAAGTTGTCCGTTTGCACTTAAAATTTGCAAGTGATGAGTTCTCATTGTTCTAAGTGCAATGTAGTTGTCAGACTCTGAAAATCCCAAGAAAATAGGCCCCAAATTAGCACTTACTAAAAATAGCAAGTTGTTAGAATTCAGTGAAAATTCAATGGGAGCCCACTTGAAGCATCCTATCAGCAGTGCTAAGCTCAGAATCCAATTAGCCAACTCAATTTGACCTCAAAGTAGCCTGAAGATTGAAAACCCTAATTCATCAGAAATCCCTCCAGACTTAGCCAAAATTCAAATCTAGGTCGAATGGTAAGTACATCACAAGACAGAAAGAACCGACAAATAGAGACAGACCCAAAACCAAAGCCAAAAGATGGGAACGGAGCAAAAATTAGGGGGTCCCCATCTTGAATGGGGTGATGTGTGAAAAGCAAGGTTACCCCAAGTTTCCGGGACGGACGGCAGGGGACGGCGGGACGAGTCCCCAAGTTTCCGATTTTTGAGGCCAAAATTAGGGACGGCAGGGGACGGCTATATAAAAATAAAGGGAAAATTTAAAAAATATAGGGAAATTTTAAATATTCAATAGATAACATGAATAAGGCATGCATAATACACATTATAGAACATTAACATATAACATTTGTGTTCAACATTATGCCAATACTCAATAGAGTCAATAGTCAATACGCATTCAAAATTAACATACAGTTACACAAATCATGAAACAACCTCCAAGTTATAATTTATAAACTTATATCAAAATGCCCAAAGGCTACATTGCTGCCATATAGTTTTAAAGTTTTAGTTTGCTATGAAAATCAAAATACAATATCGTATGTCAATAATGAATACAAATTTACAAAATAAACAAAGAGCACTGCTGCCCCTAATCATCTCTCATAACTGCATCAAAATCAGAGTCATCCTCTGAGTCACTGCCACCGTAATGCTCCTCCTCAGCCAATGGGACCCCAACCAAGCCCTCAGCTGTCTCCTCCTCATCTATCTGAGCCGCGTCCTCGGGATCAATATCCCACCGTAGAGCTGGAGTCTGTCGATACTCTGGAGTCTGTCGATCCTGAAGCCGAAGAGCACTATGAACAGCCACTAGCTTCTCTGCTCGTCTAGAGGTAAGTCTATTCCTCTTGACAGAGTGGATAAAGCCATATGTGGACCAATTCCTCTCTGCAGCAGAGGAACTAGCAACCTGTGCAAGAAGGCGAGTGGCAAGTATCTTCAACTGTGGTGTATCTCTCCCATGATAGGTCCACCATCCAATAGGGTTCCCTTGAGCTAATATAGCTCTATCCAACCTCGCCTGTGGTTTGCTCAAGTTTGGGCCATTAAGATTAGCAAAGTCTAGAAATTGTGACCGAAGTATTGAAGCTTGCTCGGCTGGATAAATCTTTTCAATGGCCCGTGTGAACCCATCTAAAACCTCAGCATCATCACATGGAGGCACCCTACCATCCCTTGGTGCATACCATTTTGGATTTAGAGCAAAGGCAGCCATATGAAGCGGGGTGTTCATTGTATTCCACCTCCGCGTCACAATGGGCCTAATGTGTTGCTCATATAAATCCAAAGTGGGGTCCTTTGCCAAAATAACTTGCCTGATCTTCCCAAGCATAGTGTCAAATGTCTCATATATCTCTCCAAGACTAGGAGAGTCTGTATCAGCATATCTAATGACATCTACAATGGGCGAGATAAAGGAGCAAATATATCTGCAAAATGCAAACAAAAAGTTCAAAATAATTAGTTGACAAGTTATTTGACATGTTAGAAACTTCAAAAGTTGGAACATTGGACAATAAAATTAAAATATTAAAATCAGAAATTTAATATGAAAATCAGCCATCTAATATGTCTTACCTCACATTGGCCCACCAATCATCATCGAGGATCTTTTGTTTGATGCTCTTTCCTTGAGTAGAACTTGCATTAGGCCATCTAGTCCACTCAGCATTGACCATCATCAGTTGTAGAGGCTCATGCACCTCAAGCATCCTCTCCAATAGGATGAAGTATGTGGCATATCTACATTCATTAATTCAATGATTCATTAAAAAATAAAAATTTAAAACAAAATCAGATTATGAATACAAATTGAAAGTGAAACAAAATGAAGTAAATGGCATACCTTGTATCAACAGGTTTGAGAAACTCCTTCTTTGAAAATGTCCTGAAAAGAGCAAGTGAGGTGTGGTGGTTGCAAATGAACATTTGAATTTCTCTAGCTTCTGCCACCGTTTTCTTCACCCAATCCATCTTCCCTATGTCTTTCAATGCATTGTTCAATGCATGAACACAACATGGGGTCCAAAATATGTGCCTGTAAGTACCCTCCACCATCAACCCAGCCGATTTGCACACACGTGCTGAATCGGTGATCACCTGCACCACATTTGCAGCCCCAACCTCCTCTATGGCATCTCTCAAAATGGAAAATTGGAAGTCAGCATCCTTACGTTTCCCTGAACAATCTACGGCTCTAAGAAAATAAGAACCAGCAGGGCATGTGACTATGACATTGATGAGTGGCCGACGTCTACAATCAGTCCACCCATCCATCACTATAGAGCACCCCGTCCTCATCCATGTTTGCCTCATCTCCTCCATTAACACATTAACTTTGGAGTACTCTTTGTCTAGGAGGGTGGTGCGTAGCTTATGATCTCCAGGGGGTACAAATGAAGGACCAACAGTGACTAAGTCTTTCACCATTTGTTTGAAATAAGAGGAACGGGCCACATGAAATGGAATGGCATGGGCAAAAAAGAATTTGGCAATGGAGGATTCACAGGTTTCTCGTGCTTGGTTTTGAAACATGGACTCAACTGAGGCTCCCTTATCACCACCAATCACCTTCCTCTTTCCTCTTAAGATAACAGTACTACCAACTGTGGAAGGACTAGGAGTAGGAGTAGGCATAGACGATTGTGAACTTGGGAAAGAAGGAGACCCAGTTTGAACCCCACCATCACACTCCATTTGAATTGTTTGGCACTCTATAAATAGTGCATCTGTCAATGCAGGACACGTTCTAACTCCATGGCCCACCTCACCCAAAAAATGAGACCTAACTCTAGTGTAGCTGCCCCTAAACTCCTTTTCACAAACATGGCACAACCAAACCCTACTCCCCCCTGAATTTTTTTGTCTTTCACCCATGGCTGTCACAAATTGAAGGAATGGTTTTTTTTTGTCTATTGGGTGTTTGGCATAGTCCTTCATAGTTTTGGAATTGGTTGATGAATGATGGTGTTGGGTAGGGGTTATTTGCTCTCTAGTTTGCCTTCTAACTTGCATTTCAACTTCACTATCACTCCCACCTTCACTATTGCTCATATTTTTTGTTTTTAGAATGCAAGTGTTGACTGAAAATGAACAAAATAAAAAAAAATCAGACTATGCAAACTTCATATTTTGCAAAAAAAATGAAAAAAAAAGAATGGTGAAAGAAAATGCATACCTTTTTTGATGGATTTGCACTCCCAGCAACACTCTTTCAACCTCCTCTCCTCCTTCAAACAGCTGCTCCTTCTCCTTCAATGGCCGTCCCCCAGCCGTCCCCGGGACTGCCAACCGTCCCCCCGTCCCGGGGACGTTTCCGAGTTTTTTTCAAAAAAGGGGGACGGTCCCCCCCCGTCCCCTAGCCGTCCCCTGGTACCCGGGACGGGTGATTTTGGGAGGGGGACGCGTCCCCGGGTAACCCTGGTGAAAAGGTCACAACAGGTCTCATATATTACAAGGATAGAATATGGTTGACTCATGATTCTAGGGTGAAAGAGCATGTTTTTGAGGCTTTTCATGATACCCCTATGGCTGGTCATCCAGGATATTATAACACTTACATGAAAACCAGTGAGAGATTCTCATGGAAGGGAATGAAGGATGACATTTTATAGTATGTACATGAGTGCCAAGTATGCCAACAGAACAAAAATAAACATACTTATCCTGCTGGTTTGTTGCAGCCCCTTCCCATTCCTACTCAGAAATGAGAGAGCATATCAATGGACTTCATCACAGGGCTTCCGAAGGTGCAAGGATAGGATAGCATATATGTGGTGGTTGACAAATTGACAAAATTTGCTCATTTTTTTTGCTATATCAGCAGGGTTTTCAATAGTACAGGTGGCAGATTTAATTTTTAGAGAGGTATTCAGGCTTCACGGGACATCTAGGACCATTGTCAGCGATAGGGACAGCAAGTTTATGAGCTTGTTTTGTGTTGGCGTAACAACTAACACCTCTAGAGTATAAGTTGGTACGGACAGCTATGCACACTACACAATGAGTGCTCTTCAAATTAGGAGGGGAAGCTCCCTCGTTGTGCTTAACAAAAATGCTTGGAAAGGGAAAAGTAATCTAAACTATCTCCTGTCTTTTTGTCTCAGCTGTAGAGGTACAAGGCTTTCACGAAAACTCTATACGTTGCATCTAAGTATTTTTTGGTTTCGCTTAACTACAACTCACAAAACTAAGTAACTTAAACTATCCAATCCCCTCAAGAACTCAGAGCATGAGGAAACGGAGCGGGAATGATTATCTGACGATAAGCCGGGTACGGACTCACAACGTGAAGGCAAGGTGGCACAACTATCTGCTTTGTCCGAATAGGCTTATTGGAAACAACAATATACGATAAATAAGTTCAGATTTTACCAACTTGAGAGGCAAGATTGGCTTATAGAGCTCAATCACGAGACAAGGTTTATTATTCACGCACACACATCCTTGATGGCTGATACAAGTTCTCAACTTGAAGGCAAGGTGGCATCCTCGACTCAAATCAAGACATTTTATTAGACACAAAGCGAATTCGATCTAACTAAGGAAAGAATTCACCATTATAATTGCATGAAACCCAAGTGGCATAACAATTCATCATAATAGTAAAAACGCATGAACAGATACAGAACGAGCAATATTGAAGGCAAAGGTAGGCCCGCAACATATATTTCTCTCTCATGCAAAGTTATTTCTGAGGATGAGCAAAAGCTCTTATTTATAAACATCGAAAGGTGTAGGGAACCCTAAAATCACCTTGAGTCAACTACAGTCTTGCAATGCATGCAAGATTTATTGCTAAACCCTAATAAAAGAAACTATCCAGTTAATTGGAAAACTACCATTAGTTAACCGAAACATCTGAATCTAAAATGGACAATTGTGCAAGCATGCACGTCCTTATTGAAAGCATGTTAACTGGAACACTACCATCAGTTAATGTAAACCCTAAATAAAACTCCAAGTAAATAAAGCTGATCTCAGAATAGATATGCATGAGATGTGACAGCGAGTTAACTTGAAAAGGTAACGCCAAGTTTAACTCCTGTGTGTAATGTCTATTCTGAGAGGTGGGAACTGAAGTCTACTGATCGTGATCTCGAGCAACCAATCCCTCAATGAGATTGTTAACTGCATCACTGTTTGGAGCTCTGATACTCTGTCAAAGAATGTTATGCCTGCGCAACACGTCCTCACCAGTTGTGATCTGGGACTGAAGTTCACCTCAGCTCCTTGTTGCTTCATCGAACAACGCTGACATGACTGTAAGCTGATTAATCTTACATCCAACGGTCTCCCCACTAAAAATAGTATGAATGAGTGCTTGGAGCTCTGACTGAACATCAATAAGCTCAACATACGCACCACCCTCAATCTGATATCGACACGGTAAGCGAGATACTAAGGTCCTCACAAACCAGAGTGCACTAGTAACGTGCTCTCTACTCTCAGCCAACTCTGACGCCATTGTTTCCTCTATCTTTGCTTTGAAAACCAACTATGTTTTCCAAGAGTAGATAGCTTCTTTATCTTCTGCATCTATGACTGATTCATATGCCATACTCAGGTGAGCAATCATAATTTCATCCCGAGGTCTATTAATTGCCATGTCTTGCTCCTCATCCTGGAGACGTAGACGGAGCTCTCATGCATTATACCGTAATTGATATAATTTTGTAAGCATAGAACGGCCTCTAGCAATGAACTCCTCCTCCCACTCATCCAAACGCTTGCCATATGCAACTAAATGATTAAGTTGGCCCTATTCTGCTAGAGGCTCAAGCATCGACGGGAGTGTGGCAATGACATTTGACCTGTGTACAAGGCTAGAAATGTACTGGCGAAGCTGTCTGATTTCAGCCTTGAGGGCTGCCTTATCCTCTCTGTCCTTTAGCATTCTATCCCTGGCACTGTCTGTAGCAACCTATAGGAGATCAAATTGAGTCTGGCGTGTACTACGACCAAGGTTGACTGTGATAACGTCAAAGTCCTGAGATTCCAACTCATCCAAGCTCTTCCCCTGTGGAGGTATAGCAGTCTCAACGACGATCTCCATATCGGTATTCCTCTCCACGTGGACCATGTTCTTGATCCTCTTGTCTGGCGCATCCTAGTAAACCTAATCAAAATCTGAATGGTTAAGGACATAGGATGGCTGCCTCCTCTTCCTTCCCAGTTGAACCTCAATCCAAGATTGATCTCGACTAATGCTACTGGAAGGATCTGTACTAGCAACAAGAGGTTGTGACAAGAGTGAATATGTAGAAGAACCACTGCGAGATGGGGAGTCTAAATCTAGTTCAATGTGAACTAGGGCTGGTGACTGCTCCGGAACTGGTGTAGGAAGTTGAGGCTGAACCTCAGGCACTGGCGGAATCTGAACTGGCCTCTATACTGGCTCTGTGATAGGCTGTCTGTCAGGCTCCGTGTGTGTATCAGTGGCAAGCGCCTTGCATTTTGAATTATTTGGCGCTTGACCTTTCTTGGGAGGGTTACTCCTCTTCTTCTGTTTAAGTTTTGATGAGGAAGGCAGCGAAGGATTCACCATTGGCGGCTTTGCTCTAGGCACACTTACCCTCCTGGTTTTCTTGTTGTCGAGGTAAAGTATACTGTTTTGAATAACTCTACTTGACCTCTCCTTTACTGTTGCGTACTCCTTAGCGTACCAATCAACTGCTGGCAGCGGTTGTGTGTCAACCTGCTCTCTGAAAAACTGAGGAAGGACTTCTCCCTCATCATCTAATAAACCTCCCACATCTTCTGACAAGAAAACATAAATCTGTGAGAGAGAGAAGCGGCCATATCTACGTCTACGAACCTCGAAGTCGTCCACGCAATTTTCCCAATAATCCTCTATAGAAGGCTCATGATATGCACGTCCAGCAAGGCGAGTTGTGTAATGATCCCAAAGATCATAGGCACGAACCACAACAAGATACTTGCAATGATACCTCTCTAACTCCTGTCCTGTAACTTTAGCATCAACTACCGTCTTGCACCAATACATTCCAAACTAAAAAGGAAAATTGGCAGCTGGTCTATGCTTGCGGCGTAAAAGACAATGAACATCATGCAACTACCTCAGGAACTCCAAAAAGACTGTTTTATCTGAAGGATGACGTGGAAGCATAGCCGGATTTCCTATAAATCCATATACTCGGATGTAGGTGTATGTTGGGAACTGAATAAACCAATCCGCCCAACCATCCATCGCTGCTCTAGCAACTGCCGAGATACGAACGTGCAACTCCCGGTCCAAATTTCTCACTATATAAGTCAGGAAAGCCTCGTGAACACGCTTGAAATGATGTTCAGCCTTAGTGAACTCAAGTTGATCATAGTAATGATAAACTTTCTGAACAATGAGAATGCCCACGGTGTTTAGTCCTCGGAACTGACCCTGATAAGCAATCAAGTACACGAGATAAGAACACATGTGAAACTCATGAGCAACTAAGAAACCGGTGATCTGCTTGTGGATAACATCGCTAATGAAGGATGCCCAGTCATAATGCTCCTGCCCAGATATGATGCGACCAATGATGTAATACATCCAAGGCTGGAAAACATTTGCATGTGATTGACCTGAGACACGATTCAAGAGTGTAATTAGAATCGCATACTCATCCTTGTACTCACCACGACCCACATTATTTGGCAATCTGTTCTTTGCTTGCTTTAACCATCGTTCTGCCATTTTACTCTGGCACTTGTCCACATCAGTGTTGAATGCATGCTCGCACTGCTCCATAGAAATAACTAGACTGTTCGGGTGCTAAGGTATACCGAAACTTCTTTCAACGTCCAAAGGCTTGAGACTGCAAATGACTCGTCCATCTACTGACACTATCTCACGAGTAGCAGAGTTGTAATGCTTAACACAAGACATCACGAACTCAACACAATGAACGGAGATAGGTATGGAAGCGGCCTCCAATAACCCAGACTGCTGAATGTTTCGAATAATCAAATCTCTGATCTTAACTGGATCTAGAACTGCTTTTGGCAACACTTTATGAAGATTCGTCTCAACTGTCCGATGAAGTCGTGAGTAAGGACTAATTTAGTCCTGTATTCGAGCTGTGTACTGCATTTTGAAAAACTCGCCTGTTGACTATGAACTTGACTATGTTCTGACAAGATTTCTGGAAAGCTAAAAATAGCCTACTGAGGCTAAAAATAGCCTTTTGAAGAGTTATTTTCAGCGAAAAATCTGAGATATGGGTTTTGTCCAGAAAAAAATTCTAAGACAACCCAGAACGTCAGAAATGCAAAAATCTGACTTCTACTCGATCATGCAAAGAGTTTTCAATTGAGAAAATTAGAAACTCAAGAACGAATGCTCGAGAGTTAAAAATTCCTGAAAAATCAAACGCACGAATTTAATTCGAGAAAGCTATACAAAAATGATCCAAATGTTCAGACTTGCCAAAATTTGCCAACTTCAGGAACATGCGAATTATATTTTGAGAGAAATTTGAGAATCAAAGAGGAGAAAAACGTTTTTTCTATGTTCTTTCTTCTGTGAAAATCGCCCCTGTTCTTCAAATTTGCTGATGAATGTGAATTTGAAACCTGCAAAGAAATCTGTTTGATGAAATCGCCCTTGGAAACTGATGATGAATTTGCCCAGCCTGTGAAAATTCGCCTCTGCTCTGAAGAACTACGAATTTCTTAAGCTGTGTGAATGATAAATGATGGCACCATGCTTAAATAAAGAGAATTCGCACCATATTGTTGATTGCAAGATTTAAAACCTCGACTGAAATAGAAGGCTTCTGATTGGACCCCTCCAGTTACACTGACACTATCTTGAAGTTTGAAACTTAAATAATAATAAAATATTCATTATGCAATAGCACAAAGAGGCACCAACTTTAGAAAAACGCCATTTAATGCTTAAATATGAAAAAATAAATATTAAATATTATTTAAAATCAGTTGACAAACCAAGTAAAGCACTTGGATTCACCGGCGAACTTCACTGATTTCAAAAAGTCCTCATTTGTCCTCATAGGCGTCCATTTGCTCAGGATATCACGTTTTTTATTAACTTCCTACTTTGTAGCTGACTACAAAGTTACAATTAGCCATCTTCAACACTAATTTCCGGGTTACCAGATGATGCTGAGACTGAGCAGGTGTATTCATTGCGAAGCCTGCAGAGCAAGGAAGAAATGTCTGTTGGGAATTCACTGCAAAATCCATCATTTAACACCTCAAAGAATTAGGCGCCCTTGATTAAATTGATTTTCAGGTACCAGACTTAACCATTTCTCCATACTGCCATCTGACGCTTCAAACGGCTGCTGACAACAAACGGTGAACCCTGCTAACTGGCTAACAAGCTTACTGCATGACTAGAGGTATTTCGCATCCAACGAATATGCGCAAGGCATCTGAAAGCTGTATTAAGGACCCCTAAAGTAAGGGCGTCCCTGGCCTGAAAAGGCACAAACACCATTTTGACGAAAGTGCAACTCTCAACCAGATGCCCTACTTTGACCTCTGATATCTGGAGTTGGGATGGCCTGATTCGAGCACTATCTATCTCGACGTGTAGCCAGAAGGACCTACGAGAGATGTCTCTAGAGGCGACAAAGCAAGAAAACTGCTTCTAAGACCTCAAATTGAAAGGCACCTTTTCCAAGATGAAATAGACAACCAGACTTGGCCATTTTTTGAGCTGTCTTCATTTTACAGTATTTCCTCAAAGACCTTGCACGTACGAGCGTTTGCCAAATCCCAGAGGCTGACGGCTGGACTCATTGGATAGCTAGAGTAATTGCGCACAATTTTCGTGAAGACTACGAAAACAAACAACTTCATCTGACAGGCCTAAAGGCTAGGCGCCCCTAGCCTATAGAAATACAATGAAATTTATATGCTTCTCCACCCGCTAAATTACGTGCCTGGTATAATCTCTGCCATGATCTTTCAAAATGTCGGATTAACAGGCAAGTTGGTGCATCGCGAAGCCGAACTAGAGTAGTACAGATGTCAGGAAGACCTTGTCAGCAAACTCTGCCATCTCGAAGGTCATTTTGAAGGGCGCCCCTAAGCCACAGGGGCGCAGTTACACCATTTGAGGAAGCTCTGTGATGTGAGCTCTCCTCATAAGCTCATCTTCAGACGTCGACTGCCGGAGCTATGGGACTCGGATGACTGCATTCGATAGCTTGTCGGATAAGCAGACTAGTTGTGAAGAGATCAGATGCATCAACCATCACGAATACCAAGATCGAACCCCCCTTAAAGAGGTGCGCCCTTGAGCTACAGAGGCGCAAAAGCTGGAAAAAGACAAGCTTCTGCAAACTGCAACTTTGGAATCTTCAACTTTTGTCGCCAGTTACCGGAGTTACGAGTCTCGGATAGCCTCGCAGGATAGCTCATCGGATAGGTAGACTAATTCTGAAGAGATTGACTGTATTTATGAGCATGTGCCACAAAATCTAGGCCTTCAAAAAGAAGGGCACCCCTTGGCTACAGGGGCACAATTTTGCTTTTCCTTGAGAAATCTTCAAAAATTAACCATTGAAATCTTCATCTTGATCATTGAAATGACCATTCAAAGGTATAATTGTCGTCGGGAAATGCTCCTCCACCGTGAAATGCTTCATTCTGAGTCTCTGATTCAGGTTCTAATCAATGGATACTGCCTTTGACTGACAAAACTCCATGCTTGGTATTGCCCAAAAACTATATTTGACATCATTTTAGCAAGGTTTAGACTGTTTTATGCAAAATGCCTTGATGAAGCAAAAAATTTGGTTTGGGTACAACATTTTGGCAAGATTAATTCAAGTTATGTGGTACGGAGCTGACCCTTAGCACTAGCTACCATCCTCAGACTAATGGGCAAACTGAGGAGGTGAACAAATGGGTGGAAGGGTACCTACGCAACTATGTTTCACGGCAACAGAAGGCGTGGGTTAAGTGGTTGCATCTAGGAGAGTATTGCTATAATTCTACCTTTCACATGTCCATTCGGATGTCTCCATTCATGGCATTATATGGGTACGAAGCTCCTAGCTTCGTTGATTTACTTTTTGCAGATTGCAAGGTGCCTAGAGCCAGAGATCTTCTTCAAGAAAGTCAGGACATCATGAGGTCTCTGAGAGAGAATATACAACATGCTCAAAATCATCAAAAATTATATGCTGACCAGCACCGTGTTGAGCGAGTTTTTGAGGTTGGAGACAGTTTATTTGCGGTTGCAGCCCTATAGGCAGTCCATTCTCAAGAAGAGTGGGTCAAAAAAGCTTAAGCCACAGTTTTATGGTCCTTTCAGGGTGATTAGGAGAGTTGGAGAGGTAGCATATGAGCTAGAGCTACCTAAGGACAAAAGGTACATAATGTGTTTCACGTCTCCCGTCTTAAGAAAGCACTTGGCCGGAATGTGGTACCTTCTACAGAGTTGCCTCCTTTGGATGAGGAAGGTAAGTTGATACTGATCCCTGAGGCTATCTTGGAGGTGCGAGATGTTGATGATAACATGCAGCGTCAGAAGTAACTTCCAGCGATCTTATCATGAATAAATTAAATAATAGCTCTAAGCTATTTAATTTATGGAGTTCCAAGAGGCACGATTTTTTATGGAGTCACCACCATTTGTTAAGCAAATTAATATTAAATGAAGAGGCATGTTTTAATTAAAGCCGACCTTGTTTCTAAGTGGCGCGATTTCCAAGAGGGACGTCTTCTTGCTTGTGGCCAACCAGTTTGGGAAGAGACACGTCTTTCTCTCCAAGTTGTATATATATTAGATGATGCTCTTCATTGTGATCATCAAGTTAAAAAGTAAGAAGTTCGATATATATTTCATTTCAGTCTGAGTGCGAATTCATTGCAAGACAGTGCCATATTCTTTGAAGTCTAAAGTTCTTCATTAGCGAATTATATTCTCTTAGTGGAGTGCTGCATCAACTATTGGTGCTTGTATTTGGGCCTGAATCTTGGCCTCTTGTAAAGAAGATCATTCTTGTGATAGTTCATAATATAAGTGATATATTGTTGCTGGGTTTTTCTCCCTCAAGAGGAGGGTTTTCCTAGGGTATTTGTTGTGTTATTGTGTCTGATTTGATTTAATTTTCTGTGCATTTATCTGATCATTAAAACTTACACGAGAGCGTACACTGCGCAGGAGGGTAATCAAGGAGTATTTGGTTAAATGGAAGAATTTGATAGTAGAGGATGCGACTTGGGAGAGAGCAGATATTGCAGCATCCTGAGTTACGATTGCTTGAAGGCAAGCAATCTTGGGAAGGGCAAACTGTAATGTCCCCTTCTCACTCCTGAGTAGTACTAAGACTCAATTAGCCTATTCCAGAGTTCTCGTAGGCTAGTTGATGTGGTTAGGGGACTCGGTTGCCAGCATTGATGTTCAGTTTGGGATTTTTCTGAGGGGTTACTATTTATGGCAGTGGTCGGTCACAGTGCTGCCATCTTCAATTGGTCACAGTTTCCGCATCGGTCTTTAGTTTCACTCAGTTCTGGGCTTTGGGCATATACTTACTATTTATAGCAATGCTATTTTTAGTAGTCACCGTTGGGGGAGTTGGTTCCAGGCTTGTGCATTTGCAGCAGCAAAATTATCCAGTTTTCAGTTGGAGAGCCTAAGGTTGCAGTTTAATATTTGTTTTATTTGACCACTCAGGCATTTTATAAAGTTGAATTATAAAATAATGTTATAATTTAATATTGAGGGGTAAAGTGGTCATAAGAGTACCAAGGCGCCTAATGAAACAACTTGAAGTTGTTTTTAAAAGATCTTTTTATATTTAAATGACTCTCATAGTAGGGTGGACGCCAAAAGGAGGGAGATTTGATATTTTTAAAAGTTAAAATATTTTCTCAAGGAATGGCGTTGGGTTTCTAGGAGAAATTGTAAAGTGATTTGGAGTCCACTCACCCTAGGGGTTTTATATTGTGAAGTTGGCTCTCATTTTCATTATCTAGACTTGACAACTTATTCATATGCTGCAGGATTTTCTCTTATTTGCTTGGGCTACGTTGTGAGAACGAAAACCCTCCATCGTTTGGCTGGTTTCGGTGGTGAAATATCCACCCTAATCAGATATTGGTGTTGGTTCACAGTTGAGATCAAAGGAGCTTCAAAGATTGATTTACAGTGAAAAAGAGATGAAGATATTTCAATATTTCTAGTGGTTTTTGGTGTGTTTTCTTGGCTTTCAGATTTTGGTGTGTTTTCTTGAAGTTTTGGAGTGTTTATCTCAGTTTCTGGGCGACTGCAACAATGGACCTGAACCCAGTTTTTCATTCACAGCTCTTATTTGCCTGAAGCATTCATTCTAGGTATTGTTGCATTTTGAAGCTCTTCCCAAGGCGATTCTTTTGAGACCTTGTTTGCATTTTTTGGTGGAGAATATCAAGTCGACCTAGACAGGAGGGGCACCATCTTGCAAGCAAGTTGCTTATTGTACGGCCTGCTCAAGGGGAGTCTTGGTTTGTGGTTTTGGCGTTGAAAGGAGAAGGCTTTGGCGTAGAAGGCTAGAGAGTTTTAAGGCAAAGTTTTGAAAGGGTTTGAAGCTCATTCAAGAAACCTTCTTGCTGCTGTTCAAGCTTTTTCCAGATCTGCTTATGTTTGTAAAATCTGATATTCAACAGAAAACTGAAAATACATGTTATTGTTTCAACTTCTAATGCAAGAATTTAGTTGCTTGAAATTTCTGTTCTTTGCAATATCATCTTTATGTTATGCAAATCAACAAATGCACTGAAAACCAAACACCAAACATTATTGAACAAACAAGGGCAGCAAACAGAGTATTTTCAAAAGAAAAAAAAAACAGGGGTGCTATCTTACACTTTCCTGTAGAGGAAGCAATCCTTCCACCCAACAACCAAGGTGAACCAAAAGAAACTCAAATTCAAAGTAATTCTGGTGAAAAAATGAGGAATTTGAAAGTGGATGTAACATAGTTGTAGATTTCCAAGTACAGAGGAATAGAAATTTCTGAAAGAGAAGGGTTGTAGAGACCAAAACACCTGAACTAACCACACCAACAGACAAAAATCCGGGTAAATCCTTCCAATATGTTCTCTACAACTTCTATGTGCCAATATTCATCATCTTCTTCTGCTACTCCCCACACAGAAGTTAAACCCCATTCTCCCCATCACATCACTCCCCAAAACTATGAAACCAAATTTGGCAGCATGCCACATCAAACGCCCCATCATAAAAATCATTAATGAGGACTATTTTTCATAATTGAGTTGGGAATACCAATATTATTATCTGTCACAGGAAATGACAATTAAATGAGCAAGGAAAGACTATGGAAAGGAGATTAGAATATAGAACTTAGGGATTAGGGAGGGGTTAGATTGTGCAGATGAAGATAGGGATTTGGAAATGGTAGAATCCAGGGATTAGGGAGGGATTAGATTAGTCAGATGAAGATAGGGATTTGGAAAGAGTAGAATCCAGGGATTATGATTATATGAGAAAAAAAGGACAGGAAATCAGAGGAATAGAGATAGAGATGCATCTAAGGAAAGGATGTATTGAAATTATTTTGAAGGGGAGGAAACTAACTTGCATCAGAAGTCCTAGATGAACCTCTTAGATCAATGACTTTATAGTAGTTTTTTTTTTTTTTGAGTTAATATGTCTTATCAGTTGACCTAATTAAGGGCTTAAGGATCACCCAACCCTAACCTCCTATATACAGGGAATGGATATCAATATGGAGATCATCACTAGTGTAATTCATTTCTTGGCCCAATGCTTTTGGGTTAATTCCTTGAAGTGGCATAGCTTTCTTATTTCAGTAATTTGATATTCACTATTCGGGGATATTCATCCAGACACAAAATTATGTTTATCTCCTGAACCACACAGCATGACTGAAGTATCCATTCAAGGTGGAGTTATAAGTATGTGTAGATATAAATAAATCTAGTTTCAGATTCACATTGGAGGAGGCTGGATATTACCATAGTCTGACACTATAACCAAGTCAACTAAATAATTGGTGGATATAACAATCTCGGAGCCCATGAAGGTCTGAAGTCCGAACAACCATTTTTTGACCAGTTTTCAGATCACTGCTTTACGTAATTTTCCCACTGCTTAATTTATATACTTTGCTTATAAAAAAGATAAATGTTTTGGTATTCTGACTGCATATATGATTTTGAGTCTTCATTTTTGCAACGTTTTGCAAATATTATGTGAATTTCTAGTAGATTATTAACCAATGTTACACAGGGACATGTCCATTAGGGAATTCCAGCCATTCCTGTCCCCCAACTGTCCCCAGGATGGCCAGCCATCCCCTACAGCCTGGCATGTTCTTTTAAAAAAAGGATACTGAAAAAAAACAAATAAATAAGAAAAAAGGGGGGTGGGATAGCCCACAAGGCCCCACACACCTCTTAAAACATCTTTAAACCTAACACAGAGACATTTACACTTAAAAACATAAAATTCCATCATTTTGCCATTTTACATGTTGTGAGAAGACAAAGAATGAGAACAGCAATGAGATGAAAACAAGAAAGCATCAAACTACACCATTTAAATTAAGTTTAGCATCCATTGTTCATTTTCACAAATCCTTTTGATATTTTTGGTTTCCTTTAAATTTTCAAATACTTAGGCAAATTTTTCTTTTTTTTTCTAATGTTTGCAGCTATTTTTTTCAAACAAAAAAAGGCAATATGAGCAGCAATGAGTGTTATGGTAGTGATAAGATTAAGATTTCAAAAAACAAGCCATAAAGGTAGTGAGGGTTCTTTTGGGTACGGAAGTGTTGTAGGTGAAGTGAGAAGTAACCCATTTCAATGCCCTTTCACTATCCTAAAACCTTTTACAAAAGGCCCATTCAATCCCAAAAAACCCCTTTTGCAATTTGCAACTCCTATAGACGAAGACAAGAAACAAAACTCAAGGGGGAGTAGATATTGGTAATGTCATGTGTGCAACAAGGATTACAAGGGCAGCTACACATAGGTTTGCAATCATCTTTTGTGCATACACTTAGATGTGGGATAAGAAGTAAAAAAATCCCTAGTTTAGAAGATTGAAGTGTCTACATTGTACATGGAAGGTGAGGCAAGAAATAAGGATGTGCTAATAGAGACTATGCAATCTACTATATCTATCCATACCATGGAAATTGAGATTCAACGGGGAGAGGGTTCTACGAAAACAAAGATAAGGGCTACTAGTGTTGTAGGGATGTTGAATGTGCAATCACAAGAAGAATTAAATTCCTCATTTGCCAAAAAAAATCTGCCCATACCATCTCATTTCATGTTGCACATTCTCCCTATTTCAAAAAAATGTTGAAAAAGACAAATTTCATTGGTTCCTCATATGTCCCCATAGAGGACATAGACTACATACCACCCTCCTTGATAGAGTGTATTCTATGGTGAGTTTGTTGATGGAGGAAATTTGGCAACTTGGCTAAAGATGGGCTACTCAGTTGTGAATGGATGGATTGATGTTACACATCTGCCACTCATCAATATCATACCTACATCTACAATTGGCTCTTATTTTCTTAGAGTTGCTGATTGTTTAGGGAAATGCAAGGATGCAAACTTCCAATTTCAGATTTTGAAAGAGGCCATAGAGGTTGGGGCCTCAAATATTGTACAAATTGTCACTGACTCAGCATGTGTTTGTATACTAGTTCACATAATTGTAGAGAATGCTTATAAACATATTTTTTGGAGCCTATGTTGCATTGAGTTATTGAACAATGCATTGAAAGACATTGAAAAGATAGATTGGGTGAAACCAATTGTAATGTCCCTTTTTTCGGGTTCCCTTGCTTTGCAATTGGTGCTAACTTTCGGGGTTTGTGTCAGCATGTTCAAAGGAGTATATTGATGCTTCTAGTGAGTTTTTATGGGTTTTTCAAAAAATTTGGGTTTTTTTTGGGTCCTTTAGTAACTCAATTGGGCTTCGATTGGGTCAATTTGGTGATTTGACTCACTATTTTTAGTAAGTGTTATTTTTTGTACCTGGTCTTGGCTCAATTCATCCAACAGGTCAGTGCAATGCTTTCTATTTATGGCAGTGGTGAGTTCTCTCGATGGTCGGATTAATATTTGATTTATTGCCACTTAAGTTTTATAATGTTGCTTTATAACTTAAGTGAGGGGGTGTGGGTTCATGAAGTGTACTCCTTGGCCTAGTAAGGTGAGGTTGTTTTTAAAAGAGGGCCAGTGTTCTTCCTTGTGTGACACCTAGAATGAAGGTAATTTATCATTTTTTAAGGCTAATGTTATGCCTCATAAGGTGGGACGCCTAGTTGGGGCTTAATGTCATTTTTAAAAGAAAAATGAAAAGTGAAATTTTTGGAGGCAAAAGTTGGAAACCCCTCTTGGGGTAATTTCATGTCATTTCAAAAAGGTGAAATGGAGAAAATGAAATGAGAGTTGCCCTAATCTGTCCCTCATTCTATAAATTCTCTTTTGAGGCTCTCATTTGCATATCTTGGCTTTGACAACATAAGGTTATGCTACTGAATTGTTTCCAGATTTCTACATTTGCTGGTTGAGGACGAAAACCCTCTTCTTAGTTGTTGGTTTCAATGGTGAAATATCCACCCTAGCTGGTTGGAGTGTTGTTCATCACATTTCCAAGGTTTTTTGGTAGTTTTGGTGCTTTTAGAGGCGGAAATATGAAGATATATTCAGTGTTTTCAGTTGGTTTTTTGAGTTTTGACCTGGTAGGTGGTTTATGCCATCTTGGAGTGAGTTTGCAGCTGGAATTTCCTCATTTTCTGAGTTCTGCTTTAATTTTCTGAGGTCTGAAACTTTCTATTTCTGAGGAGCTGGAAGGTACAAAACTGATCATATCTCCATGGTGTGTAAGAACCTCTTTCAAGGTATTGTTTCAATGGAAATCTCATTGCTGGCGCCCCATGGGGACTATTCATTTGCATTGGTTGGTGAAGATCTGAATTTACAAATCAAATCGGCCTCCTAGGGTGCTGTGCCACTTTCCTGTGTTTTGGGTCTTCATGACTGAGTTCTAATCTGCAGCTTAAGGGGTTTGTAATCTGCATTTTGTGGTGGTCTTGGCATTGTATTTGGACTGTTAAATGTGAAGAGAGGGCTGGAGATTGATTACCTCTTGTATTAGCCTCCTTGTGAGAAGTTTTGGAAATATGTTGCTGTTCATTCTATGACTGAAAGGATGCATTTTGTGGACTGTGAACAGGTCTGAAAATTACCTCTTAATCTGAGTTTCTAATTGTGAACTGTCTCTCTTGTTATTGTAGTTGAAACTATCTAGGGGAGAGGGCCCAATAGTCGTGCGGGGTCCAATATTCGCGCACTCAATCGTAAATATAATACCCAATAGTCGTTTATATAATGTCCAATAGTCGTGATTTGACTACCCATAATTAAACAAAATGTATGCTTTTGATCTAAAAAACAACCAATCATGTGATACCACATCAGCGCTCAACTACTCATGATATAATGCACGAGAATTGGTCTCACTATTTTTTTGGGCCTTTTTGGACACCTTGACAAAACGCATGCTGATGTGGCATCATATTTGAAGATGTGGCCCTGAAACCTTAGTTATAAGCAGAGAACTTGCCAGTAAGCTGCTGTAAAAAATTGGGAGTGATTTGAAATTTCGATGTAGGATAATTAGAAGCGCGAAGTTAGGGTGCACAACTACTAGGCCCTCTCCCCTAATGTTTGATGACATGCAATGTATTACAATGATATGTTACTTGACAATGAATGCAATGTAAATGTTGAATGAAACTCGGAAACCAATACCCTTTTGCATCCCCATCTTATTCCAAAAACAAACACAAAAAAAATCAGGGGTGCTCATTACACCAATGGTGGCAAAAGATAGAGATATACAAATGTTCATTTGTAACCATCACAACTCACTATCTTCAAGACTTTTTCAAAGGACTTCTTCAAACTTGTGGAGACTAGATGTGTTAGTTATTTCATCTTGTTAGAGAGGATACTTGAGGTTAAATCTCTACAATTAAGGATATTTAATGTTAAGCAGGGTAGGTGGGCAAAGGCCATCACAATTGAAAGGAAGAGTGAAGAAAAAGATCCTTGACAATGCTTAGTGGTCCATTTTTAGTTCAATTACTAAATTATTAAATTAGAATTTGTTTTTTCCCTTTTTGTAATTTAAATTTTGAAAATGTGTATTTTAATTTTAAACTAGAATTGAGTCTTATTCCTTTTTGAATATTTTGTTTGCAAAGAAATTTGCTCTTTTATCTTACCCATTGTGCAAGTTATTTGGTATATTGATATATACTTTCCTAATCTTGGTGAATTTTATGAGACATTTAATAACATGCTTGGTCAAATGAAGTAAGCGATTCATAGCAAAGGCCCTAATTTGAAATATATGAGGAGCACACTAATCCCATTATGTTGCAGTGGTGGAACACTATAAACACCTCACTTCACATGGTTGCTTATGCTCTAAATACCAAATGGTATGCACCTAAGAGAGTGTATTTTCAAAGATGAAGAGGTGAGAGAAGGGTATGCAAAGGCCCTTCAAAAGATGTAGAGCATTGAGGAGCTAGCTTTACTTTGACAAAAATGGGCTATCTTTTTCAATCTTCAGGGTCCAACATTAATAAACTAGAGTTTAGGGAAAATAGGGCTACATTAGTTCAAAACGTTTACCTATTGGATTGTGGACATGGCGTGGCAAGGATGCCATAGAGTTGAAGATGCTTGCCACTCACCTCATTTCACAAGTTGCCAATTCTTCTATTATAAAGAGGAATTAGTCTACACATATCTACATTCAGTCTATCAAGAGGAATAGCCCTACCTCTCCACAATTGGAGAAATTGGTGGCCATGCATTATGCCTTGTGACTTCAAGATTGACAAACACGTAAGTATTGTAAAACTCCAACCACATGTTGGGATGTCGATCCCTAGGATGCCACATTGATGAGGAGGAGACACAAGAGGGGCTGGTTGGGGTACCATTGCATGAGGTATTCCTTCATATTGGGATTGATTCAAACTCAAGGCTCCAATTTTGATGTAGTGTTAGCTAATGAATATTAGGTGCAGCGGAAGACTTTCTATGTTTTTGTCATTTTGTAGTTGTAACTTGTAGCCTTTGGGCATTTGTTATAATTGTTACATAATATATATGCACATTGACAAAGAAAGCATTTGATAATTTGTGCGTCGACTCTCATGTGAGTTCTCAATTCAGCTGTAATGTTATGTAATATGGTTCTATAATGTATACAATGATTGTGTTATATTATTATATATGACTAATTGAAAATTCCTACATTTTAAAACGTTTCTCTATTTTTAATTGTCATCCCCTAAAGAAAAGCCTCCTATACCCTACTGTCCTTGAAATGCAAACCATCATCTCCTACCATCTCCTTCTTGGACACTCTGTGGAACAAAGATATTAACAGATTTGTGCCTCTTCGCTTGCAGGATATAGCAATATCACTACACAAATGCAGGTACACATGCAATGAAAAATGTCCCGTATATATAATACTAATCAAAAATTACAAAATGTAAGGGATATATAATATGTTTCATCTTATCAAAAAAGCCTCAACCTCAAAATTCTCTGAATTCTTCAATGTAATGACAAAAACTGCCATTGCTTAAATTCATTAGAATTCATCTTCTCAGTTACATACTACTGCATAAATATGCTTCTTGAATTTCTTTATTTTTTTGTGTTATTATTTTTAATAATTTTTTTGCATTTTTAATTCTTAATTTTTTTTGGCACAATTTTTTCTTTTCTTTTTAAATTTTTTCTGCATTTTTTTAAATGCTGATATTTTCCCAATTAATTGAAAAACACTTTATCTTTTGGTTGCAGAGTTATTCCCGAGAAAGATTTGGCTACTATGTGCCACACTACTAGCAAATTATTTATGACCCCTTAAACAATGGTTATAAACCTATGTTCCACAGCGTTTTGGGGATGGGGACGGGGAAGGGGGGACGGCTGGGGACGCGTTTCCAGGACATTTCCGAGAGGGCCATTTTTAGGGGACGGTAGGGGACGGCGACATACAAAATACAAATATATATATATATATAGATGATTATTTCAAAATTTATTAATATATTATAAACAAAGAAAGGGAAAGAGAGAGAGATATGTCAATAAATGGCTCTAAAAAATATAAGAGCCCTCTACACATGTGACTATCATGTTGATGAATTACAAATGTCTAATATCAATCCACCTATCCATGATAATATAGCAGCTTATCCTCAATCAAGTCTGTCTCATGTCCTCCATCATCATATTCAACTTAGAGTACTCTTTATCAAGGAGACTAGTGTGTAGTTTATGTTTTCCAAGGGTTTAAATGATGGACCAACATAAATTGCATCTTTGAACATTTGTTTGAAATAGAGAGAATGTGGTTAGCAGGTTGTCCTACTTCAAAAGGGCTTGAATACTCTTTTGGAAATTTAAGCGGCTTGGTTGATCACTATTAGATGTTTGAGAAACTAGATCTAATATTTAGTTTTAGTAGATTTAAACTGAGTAGTTGGAGGGGTAGTTTCTTTGCAAATGCCTGAACTGTTGAATACCCTTTGGAAGAAGTTGGCTTTATTCCATTAACATCCAAGTTTTGTCTTGTGGGATTTACTTGTTAGAAGATGAGGAGTAAATCTGCGATGACAACAGCGAAAAACCTAACAGAAGGTACAAATTTTGTAGAAACCCTATTCTCCTTGATTAAACTGATTGCTTTGATTGTTTTTTTTGAAAGAAAATGCTGAATAAATTTATATAAAATAATGCAACACCAGAAATGATAGAATCTATTGAAAATGTTGATGCCAGACTATTTATTAATCTTCTGAAATGATTACAATAAGATCCAATAACATGCAACTAAAAAGGCAACGATATTTCGATGAAAACCTGATTATTGCAGCAAGCTGAAAGAAACTCTGTGAACGTTCTGTGATAACTTCTGAATGAAGATATCCCTCTGAATGCAATAGATCAGCTGATATTTCACAGCCTCTGAACTGCAACACTGAAGATGGCTCGTTCTCCAATGCCTGTAGACAACTGAAACCCTCGGCTTCGTTCTCTGAAGAAGACTTGATCAAAAATTGATTTCATAAAACATAATGAGCTCAAGACCCAATGAAACCCTTATATCTCCTCAAGAGTTCGAATTTTCTCAATTAGGTTTCATTTAAATAAATTCGAACTTTTCTTTTTAATTTTTCAATAGTTTTCGAAAGCACTTTTAATTATAAAATATAATTAAAAGTGGCCCCTTCAATGATAGGCGACCCCTTCAGCAAAAATCACTTAAGTTATAATATTTAAAATATTATAACTTTATAACATAAGCTCCAAATAATTAATATTTAATTAAATCAATTAAATATTAATATCTCTCTCAATATATGCCCGATGCACGAACCGTCGAAGCTGACGAAGAAGAAGTGATTACGAGACCAGACCATACTGCTAAAAATAGCAGGGGTGCTCCGCTGAGTGCTAAAAACTGCTAAAAATAGCAATCCAGAGCAAATAGTGTCGAACGAGCCCAAACGAAAGCCAACTGATAACAATCTGACAACTGAAGCCAAGCCAAGCTCCATCAAGACCCTCTATCCATCCTATCAGCCTACGAGGGTCGCATAATAGGCTAAATCCATCGAACTCTGATGCTCGCAAAATGGGGACATTACAGTCCGCCCTCCCTGAAATTGCTTGTCCTCAAGCAATCTCTACTGCAAAGAAACCCAACTCCTCGGAAGGCCCAAAATAAGAACTGTGAAGTGTCCCACACATCTCTAACTGTCTCCTGTAGCATCAACAACAACACAACTGCGCAAGCTATCCCTGGATCCCAAACCCAGAGTGAAAGTCTGTCGTGTCTGTCATCCTCAGGCTGCCACTTTGCCTCTACTGCCTCCAACTTCACCATGTTGGAAATGGTGAAGTAACCCAATGGGACCCATCCAATACTCAGTGCCAAAACTGTCACCACCTGGATCCCAATACAATCTGAATTCACATCCATCTGTCATGCGGAGATAAGAACTTCTAGAAGCATCTGCTACACTGAATCTCTCCCTGTCCTCTGCTAAACCCTCATGGATGTGATAACTGACCAAGCCATCATGCCAACTGACACCATAGTCATCCTGTAACCATGTACCCATAAGAAAACCTTGTGACATAGAAGTAGCAAACCCAGTTGGATACATATCGGCATGATGTAAAACTGATAGCTGTCCCTGCAAGTGATCCCCCGCAAACAGCTGAGTCGGACGCTTGCAGCCTCTAATCCCATCTTCTGAAGATGGTGAATACCCATCCCACAACGGATGGTATAACTCCTGGGCCAATCCACACCGATGCATCATCAAATCCTCCGTGTGTGGACCAAAGGAGAAGTGATAAACACTCCTCACGATGCAATCAAGATAAAATGCTCCCACCTCTGTCAATGGCTGTCCATCATAGTCCTGGGGAAACAAATTAGCATAAGTACAAATCTCCATACTGGATGATGCCCCACATATCTCCTGTGACGACGATGAAGTAGTGACGTGATCTGTCACACAACTCTCGGAAAAATCAACTATCTCATCACAAGAGCTCTCAACCAAAACACTCATCCCAGCTGAATTGACTGCACCAATATCTGTGATAGATGTAACCACATCCTCACTACAACTCGTGGATATAAGATCCTCATCAACTGCCTCTGTATATAACTGTACCGTATCTGCAGCTGGTGGAGATTGTGCCAACCTCAACTCCACGGTCAACTCCTCCAACCGTGACTGTGACTCTTGAAGGGCCAACTGAGCACTCTCCAACGAGTCCATAGTCACCTCAAGCTCATGAGTGAGCTCATCAACCTGCTCCTCCTTCCTCTGCAATGCATCATAACAAATGCAATCCCACTCGAGAAGAAAATCCCTGTCTGCAAGTAGTTTTAAGTAATTTTGTTTCATCATTCCAATTGCTTCTCGAAGTGCATGTATCTCTGCAAGGGAAAAACCACTATCACCGTGCTCATCTGTCAAAGGAGTACTCCAACCATAGGTAGCTAACATCTGACGAGCAACATCAAAATGCTCAATGGTTGTGGCAATCATATTGTCATTCACCTTTAGTTGCCCAACCAAATGATGACTCTGTAGCTTATGACCCCCATACAAGTTTTCCGGTTCACAATATGCACTATGATATGAGGCTGATTCGTCATCACTCACTACATGATAAGCAGCATCATGTGTGCTTTCATCCATGCACACCTCAACATCTAAGGTACTGCTGCTATGTACCTCAAAGGATGGCTCAACTGATAAAGTAGAAGCTGCTGATATAACAGTATCTTCACACACTTCCACTCCCGATGTAACTGTATCACCTTCCAACTCATAATCCTGGGATTCCATGTCAACATGTGAACCTTCTAACTTATTTTCTAAAGTCTGATCTGGAAAATCAGACTCACTAGGACATGAATCCTCAACACATAATGCATCACTAGTACCCAATTCTTGAGTACTTTCATGTGACAACCCCATAGCAGCATCTTGCACATGTGTAGTCACTGCTGTCTCAAGCTGATGCAACCTTTCATCGTTGCTGTCATAAAAATCAGAAGTATTAGCAAGGTTAATAACATCCTCTGGAGTGTTGTTAATATCATTTTGTGGCTCCACCATACTATTTTCTTGATGTAAAATTTCCTTATCAACCACCGTTTCATTTTCAATCCCATGTCCGTCTGTAGGTTGAAGATCATGATCTGCTAACTTATCACATTTTAAACCAAACTCATCATAGAGACTTTTGGACACTTCACCAAGTCTCTCATTTTTGCTTCATGATGAGGTTCGTCTAGAAAGGGAATCCTCATACCACTGCAAACTATGAGTTAATCTTCGTTGTGATAGTTTAAGTTTCCACTGGATATCCTTCAAAATGCTCTCAACACTTGACTGTTCACATTTCTTTGATTTTCTTCTTTGCTTGTTATAATCTGTTCGATGCTCCATGTATTGTTCGAAGTCTAGACGCTCTTTGATCTTATCCGGAAGTGCTTTGTACTCCTCATAAGCGTCCATTAACTCATCAGCAAATTTAGAAGCCATACTCTGAATTTTCTCTTCTTGAGTCCGTCAATTTTACTGTAATGATCCTTGTTGATTTTACTGTAGTGTCCCTTGACCACTCTGATAGTCCAGTTAATAACAGAAAAATGAAATAACTTCCAGGCTTACACAGATTATTACTGAACAAAAAATTGATCCCTGCACTCAGATATGCATTATCGTGATAGTATAGGCACTGCTACATGCACAGAATCTGTTACAGCAGTCATATTTGCATTAAAACCCCACATAAATCTGAACATCAGATACACAGGTGTGAATTTCCTGTATTTCCTATATTTTGTCTTAGAGATTGGTTCCCAAAGAACTCACTCCTTTTTTGTTTGTATCTGTTCTTTGTCTTTATATGCCCTGTCGGCAATAATTTGTCTTTACTCTGACTCCCTTCTAAGCATAGACGGAATTTTAGAAGCCTCCCACAATTTTCTTTTGACTGAGTTGGACCTTTCTATTCCATGCAATTTCGTTTTCCTTGTATGGCGGCTTGTTTTTTCTTTCTACACAGTTGTGTGGTATGCCTTTCATCTATTCTAACTGCCACGTAGGCTCCAATCATTCAACATTCCTGCCAAAAGTAATGCGACTCCCTTACATAATTATTACCATCAGAAATTCGATATCCCTGTGGCACGATTTGGTGACTGGGAAATCTGATTCGCACCCCCTTTTTTTTTTTTTTTTTAAATATATATATGTAATATCTTGCCACTGTTCCCTTTAACAAATAAAAAACGGCAGTCAAAGATGAAATCGAATTCTTCAGAATCCGTCCCAAGCTGCTCCCGACAACAGATTTGTTAAAGCGCTTTTCTTACTAATATGATGCCTTCACATATTATATTTATTAAACTGCACACTAATTATATTCGTCCCCCACTCCAAGGGCCGATATTTCTATCTTGGTCTTCTAGTCTTTGGGTATCACGAGGCAAATAAGACAATGAAATTAGGTGACACGAGGCTCCCAACTAGGCATCGTCTTTTTACAACATAGATTGCTCGGATATCATCTCAAATAGAAAGCAAGCGGTGGGAGCACGGACAAGTTATGTGATAAATATAAAACACAAGAAAATCACGATTTCCTTGATCTATACCTGACAAATATCCTCCACGTCAGTACAGCGGCTAGTGAAATATTTGATGCCTTCATGCGATGGTCTTCATGTATTGACCATAACTTAGCACCTCCCGAAATCTTCAATATCCAATTTGTTTTAGCGGCTGTCTCAATAACGTCTCCCGATTGTCACTGAGAGGATGACGACTTTTAGCCACCATTTAAAATCGAACTCCTTTTGAAAATAATCGATGCCTTGTCCTTTCTAAGCTGCACACGATATCTGGAGTTTGTGAAGCGATCAGTAAGCTTTCACCACGGTGTCTTCTTCTGACTTGGCACTTTAAATTTCGTCATACCTGGAAACACCATCGCCTTTATTAAAGCGGCCCCACCTGACGCCTTGTCTCTTCTATTTCGTCCTTTCTGTATTTGTCTTCTCAAGAGAATATGATTCGCTTATATTTGCTTGACTTCTCTGGCGCTAACTTGTTTCTTCAGATTTGTCTTTATCTGTTACTGACGTCTTTTTTGTCTCTTGGCAGGTCCTCCCGACAATTTTAGTATGCCAATGAATATCCCGAGCTGCGATCTGTAGACCTGATGAAAATACGATTTTAACAAGAGATACCGATTTCCCAAAAGACTAACGATTTCTGTAATGGTTACAATCCACCTTCAAAATTCCTAAAACAATAGTTTCTCCAGAAAAACCAGATTATATTCCCAAAATATTAGTTCCCTTATTTTGCAAATGCAAACAACAACAGAATTCTCGTGAAATTGGTCTACTTCATCGAACCCAAATTTGGCCTATGGCCATTAAATTTGCTCCGAAACTAGGTACTGCAAAGTTTACCAACCTGATTCTCGATACCTTGTAGAAACCCGATCTCATGATTCTGAAAACTGATTGCTTTGATTGTTTTTTTTTCGTTTTTGAAAGAAAAATGCTGAATAAATTTATATAAAATAATGCAACACCAGAAATGATAGAATCTATTGAAAATGTTGATGCCAGACTATTTATTAATCTTCTGAAACAAGTACAATAATGATCCAATAACATGCAACTAAAAAGGCAACGATATTTCGATGAAAACCTGATTATTGCAGCAAGCTGAAAGAAACTCTGTGAACGTTCTGTGATAACTTCTGAATGAAGATATCCCTTTGAATGCAATAGATCAGCTGATATTTCACAGCCTCTGAACTGCAACACTGAAGATGGCTCGTTCTCCAATGCCTGTAGACAACTGAAACCCTCGGCTTCGTTCTCTGAAGAAGACTTGATCAAAAATTGATTTCATAAAACATAATGAGCTCAAGACCCAATGAAACCCTTATATCTCCTCAAGAGTTCGAATTTTCTCAATTAGGTTTCATTTAAATAAATTCGAACTTTTCTTTTTAATTTTTCAATAGTTTTCGAAAGCACTTTTAATTATAAAATATAATTAAAAGTGGCCCCTTCAATGATAGGCGACCCCTTCAGCAAAAATCACTTAAGTTATAATATTTAAAATATTATAACTTTATAACATAAGCTCCAAATAATTAATATTTAATTAAATCAATTAAATATTAATATCTCTCTCAATATATGCCCGATGCACGAACCGTCTGAAGCTGACGAAGAAGAAAGTGATTCTGCACGTGACCAGACCAGACTGCTAAAAATAGCAGGGGTGCTCCGCTGAGTGCAAAAAACTGCTAAAAATAGCAATCCGAGCAAATAGTGTCCGAACGAGCCCAAACGAAAGCCAACTGATAACAATCTGACAACTGAAGCCAAGCCAAGCTCCATCAAGACCCTCTATCCATCCTATCAGCCTACGAGGGTCGCATAATAGGCTAAATCCATCGAACTCGATGCTCGCAAAAATGGGGACATTACAAATTTGGAGTGGCACGAGTGTGAGGCCTACAAATGTGATAGTAGAACCTAGCAGCATGCCAATTTTTTTAATAATTGCATCTTTCAAAAACCAACAATTGTGTATTGGATGCATATGTGAATAAAAGTTTGAATTTCCTTAAAGCTCTTAAAGGTGAAATAAATTTAAATAAATTGAATTTTTTAATGTTTTCAGCCTTCAGAAAGCTCCCAGTCCGTGGGGGACGGTTAGCCGCCCTGGTACGGTGAGGGATGTTTCCAACGTCCCCAATCCATACCGGGGACAGGGAAATGTCCCAAATTGGCTGGAAACGTCTCCTATCGTTTCCTTCAAATTTGCTTGATTCGGGGACGGCAGGGGACTGTCTCCTTTGCGTCCCCCCGTCCCGGGGACGGCTGGGGACGGGGACACTGGCTTTTGGGGCAGGGGACGCGTCCCCATGTAACACAATTATAAACTTGTAGGAAATACTAGCAAATATTCAACAAAGGTGCTCCTCAAAGCCTTCACTACTAACATTCATTTTGTTGAAGACTTGCCTTCAATTATGCCATATTGGATTCCCATGTTGGAAGCCAATTTCAATCCAGCATCAGCTTCAGTAATATTATTTTAATTAAAACCAACCCTAAGGGTGTAAGAACCCATAATCTTACCTGCATTGTCTTGATGATACCTCCTCTAGCTGGACCTAGATTACACTTGACCATTAAAATCAAATTTACACGAGAATGAATTAGCTAGTTTATCAATTTTCACTATTCCTAGCCTATAACCCTTTCCCTACTTGACCACATCAATTAAGAAATTTATGTAGGGAAGATATTACCTCTGTTGCCTCTTCAAATCTCAATAGTTTTATGGTATTGGAACATCTTGTAAGGTCCCTGTCTACTTGAATAGACACTTTCTAGTAGTTCTACTACACCTTTCTATCAAATGCAACTCAAAATGCCTTTGATCGTAGCCCAAGTTTGTGATGCCCTGTCTGGTTGATACCTATCTGTCTGTGATAGAAAGCTATATCCCTTAGGTCACTCAAAACTAATCAATAATTATGAAATCATAAGTTCTACAGAATATCACAAACTATACAGGAATATTCAAAAAGAATTTTCAGATTGTAGCAAATTGTTGCAATCCTACATGTTTTCAATAAATCTGAATTCAGCTCAGAAAAGCACTATGTTTAGGCCCAAGTTTTCTAATCCAGAATAGCTGTTAAAAACTAAATTAAAAGCCACATAACATTGGTAATTCAGGCAAATGTAATCAGTAATTGGTCTGAATTGAGGTCCCACCACATGGACTTCAGCTTCCCTAATAATTATGTTTCACTCTACAAAGCCATCCAAGCCAAAATGAAAACCGAGAGTGGAAATAGACTCTATAAAGTTATAAACATCTTTCGAAAAGATAAATATGAAAAATGGAAAACTTGCGATCAAAATGGACATCTACAAATGCTAATGGGTAATAACACTATGCTGAAATCAAGTCAGCCCACATAAAATGTTCTTTCAGACGATGCAGGCTGCAATTCTTATATGCATATTAATTCTTGCATGAAATTCCATACAAAACAAATACTCATGCCATATAACATCAAACAGTAACATGGAAAAGAGAGTTTGGCACATCAAAATAACAAGACACGTGAATGCTGAAAGATCATTGTATTCATATTAATGGATATGAGTACATAAAATAGAATGATCTCCACAATGATATCACACAATTGACTACTCTCATGGGTCGGTAATTATTCCCTGGAGTAGTGTGTTTAAATAAGACCGCAGAGGAACAGGCATCAACAGTTTGTGTCCAACACAGAAAACCACCAGTGTACAAAGTTTTAACTAGACCTCTCCCAGCCAAATCACATCACATAACATAGCAAATAACTCCCTCCTCATGCTTTTATTTCATTATTAAAAAGTGCTATGTACTATTAAGAGTCTACAGAATTTGTATCTACCAGCATATAGTACATGCTCAAACCTGAGAAAGGATGAATTTGAACCATTCCTCAAAAAAAAAGTTTATAAGAAGATCTATAAAGTTTTTGCAACTTACGAATCATGCATGTCAAACCACGAGGACAGAAAAATCCAGAGCAGCATGGCATAGAATTTTCAGTTCGAGCAGGCCATGTTGTGGAATCCTGAGGATCAAACACGATAGAAGTACTACTTGACCATCCCGGTTCACATCCTGGACCCCATGATGAAGAATTACAATTTTTGTTTATGTAAGCCTTGCCAGTTCGCACATAGTTACTGAAGTAGAACTTGATCTCTGCCACACTACAGAGCCTCTGCAACATGTCTCCTATAATTAAATCAAAAGTCAGATATAATACATGTTTGAGATGGATAACGAAGAACATTAAATATGACTCAGACTGATATTTAAGTAAACCATTACCTGCACCACATTAACTAACTCTAAATATCTGCTATGAAATAGTGCTTGAGTTGGATATACATTAGTTTTGACCGTTAAATGGCTGTCTTCTTTTGCAAAATTTAAGATAAGACATGTTTGCTATATTCAATCAAGGCACACAAATGATTCACAAATTGAATTGAATTTTAGATGTTTCCATCATATTCATACGCATATGTCATCTAATATCAAGAGAATATACAAGTTCAAGCCTCGTATCCGTATCTTTGGATTTAGACAAGAAGCTTGGTAATATGTACCTGCCCTTGTCTTGGAGACAAAAGGATTTCAAAAGGTTTATGTAGGTTCATACTAACAAATATCATAAGTTGATGAAATAATGAACAGCTATATTTTGGCTAGAACAGACAATTAGGCATGTGCATCATGCAATTGAATGAAATTTGACCATGTTGACTAGCAAGTTCAGAGAGACATGCCAATATCTCTATAGAATAATTTTGAACATAATCAAAGTCTTGACTTGTTGACTACTAAATGTGTGGATCATAGAAAGATTATGGACAAGTTATCCAAAACTCTTTGAAGTTATACAATTTGCGTTTCCACAATGCACTACTACATAATATGATATTTTGGGATTCAACTGGATGGTTTCAAGCTAGTTTTCACGAAACATATTTCATGAGTAGTAGTTCACAAGAAGCTATCTATTATGAGGATGAATGAACCACTTGACAATCATTACATCTAGGTGATGCTCACAAGGCGAAGCACCTGGACTTCCTGAGAGGTCACCCAACTTTATACTACTCTAATACAAGTGCACTTACAGTGAAGTTTCAACTACAATCAGGGCATTTAACTTGCTACCAAACTTGCAAAAGCTTCATAAAGTATTGTACCTTATTAACCATTCATCGTGGAGTCCCTAGCTCTTCCATTTTTGTACAATTGGTGCTTCCAAAAAGCATAACTATGTAATATGATTTTTGAAGGTTCAGCTATGTAGTTTCGAGTCAATCTTCATTGTTACATCCCTTACATTGAGAATATGTGTTTGGTTATGTACTTCAAATGCGATGTTAGTTGCAAGTAACTACTTTCATGTGAATGTGAAATGGAGAATAAAATAGTTGTTTTATTTATCATAACTATAATGTAAACGATCTTTTTATACGCAAGTGATTTTCTTGTTCACGTGAAGTTGAAGGTGTTCATGAGATTATATTTAAATGCATATTTATATAGCCGTTGAGAACAATCTAACCATAATACTTGTCAATGGACGCAGGACTGCTGATGCCACGACAGAAAATGAAATATCATTAGGGAGAGGTCGTGGTTAACAGAGGATCGAAATTATCAATTGCCAAGAGTCGGTGTATGACAGTGAATCGTGATCATAACTTGGCCATAAGTAATTTAGTTATTTACTATATAAGCCAATTTAATGTATATAAAATAATAAATTACCTTTTTGGGAAATTAAAATGGTTAATTAAATATTAAATTAAATAAATACCATCAGTTTAAAATTGAAACCTTAGAATGGTTAGCTTCGAATGGAATTGCTCTTGAATTCTAGTGTCAATGTTTGGAGGGGAAACTTTCGTCTGCTTGCTGCCTCTCAAGATGGAAACGCCCAAGATCGTGGGCAAACAAAGAGATTCTTGGCAAAGACTATGGTTTCCTCTCGAGAATTATTCATTCTCTTCTCTTGGGCAGAGTACTTTGAGTCGGGGGGCTTGGGAGTTTGTTGGAATGCTATTGTGGAGTTGACATTTTGGTTTTGGGTCTTAACTTTCAGCTGGTTGCCATTTTTCCAATCATCCATCTTAATTTCTGCTGCCGTTCATATCTCATTCGCATCCTCATTCTTGGGAAACTTTTTGAGTTATCGAGTTCTTCTGCATTGAACTTAATCCTTCATCTTCGTCTTCTTCCATACTCTTCGGTGTCTTTTTAGTTGACATTTTGCTACCACCTGTGGAAGCCAAGAAGATTAAATCTGTTATTCAATTTACAATTCTTCTCAAATGAGACGGGAAATACAAATCTTGGAATTGCAACTCCATCTTGCCAGGCCGAAGTTTGGTGGTGGTTTATGGACATATTCTCCAGAGGATTGGAGTTTGGTGTTACCAAGTCGAATAATCATCTCAGGCACCTAAGAAGTCTTAAAGTATTTACTCTGTTGCTTTGTATTATTTAAAACGGAATGAAATCATCCCGTTTATGATTCGTCATAATGAACATTCGTGCTAGAATGGGATAGAATTAGTTTTCAATTCTGTTGGGAAATGATTCATAAAATGGATTACAAGTTTAATCAAAGCTTTCATCTTTCCTTGTCTAAGAGTCTTAATCGGTCTTGCTTCATTTCGAATGCTCTAGCTTTGTTTCTACTCGAGTCTAAGCTCTATTTCATCCTCTTCTTTTAAACTGTCTTAGACAACCTGAGAGGAGTTGATTTCTTTTCCCTCTTCTTATTTTCTTCAACTTATGAACTTTTCTTTGGAACTCGAATCTGACCTGTAAGATAGCATTCTCTTGAGTTCAAAGAGAATATCAATTGAGAAATAATGAACAGAGAACAAAATATGAGTTCTCCCGTAATTAAAATATATATATATATATATATATATATATGCTTATGATTTCTTGAGAGAAAAGTTTTGGTTGAACCAATTATTTTCCTTCTCATCTCTGTAAATCTGGAAGAATATGTTCTCTAATTGGAGACCCCTGTTGCAAGATGAATCTTGGAATTTAAATATATTAAATGAGACATGAAAATCTAACCTAACATTATAATTTAAATCTTCAGACAATGTAATCATGTCGAGCAAGGGTGAGGGCGTTTAACGCACAGGAGTGCCAGTAATGTAAAAGAAATCCTTGGCCAAGGCACGATGCTAAATTCAACATCTATTAGCCATCAAGTACCAGATGTATCACTGATCAAAGTAATCTTCTTGTTGGGAGGTACCCATAGTGAAGGTTCAATCAGGAGATATCTTAATATTAAAATATATCATCATTAGTGATCCAGATCCAAAAAACTTTATTTGTGCAAGAAAATGTTAAACATGAACTCGGAAATGGAAATAATATTTATTCAAAAATGAGAAATGAAATATATATAACCATAACAATAATTGTATTAATATATACATTCCCTACATGGCATTTTCTTTAATGAGATGATTGTCTATCTTCCTTTGTCTTTGTCTATCTCTTGCTTTTTACTACCTACATTTGTACATATGAATATTCAATGTTGTCAAAGGAAAAGACTATTTTATCGAAAATGAAGTAGTATCTCTTTGACGGATGACTTTTTTTACCTTCTATTGTTATTGCTTGGACTGCACAAGAATGCAAAACCAAATATGGCCCATACTGATGCAAATTGTAAGCAGATCAAATGAGCAACCAGCAATGTATTAAAAGTCATAATGAATATACAATGAGTTCATGATTGGAGCAAAGTTCTATGAGAATTTTTGGCAATGGTTCAAAACACTAGCACAACACTTATGGAGATTGTTAGTGTAATTAATATTCAATTGCACTTGCATAAGTTTACTTAGGTAATATTTTAATTCCTAGGTTAATTATTGTCATCCTTATCTTGTTGAGCTATCTCATTGCTCAAGATAAGATTAGGGTTATGCATACTTTGCTTTTATAAAGCAAATCATTTCATGTAATTTAAAAAATTCCTGAATAATAATATTTTGCACATCTTCATGCAAAGCTCTACTATTTCTGTTTTTCTCTTCTGTGGAAAGTTTTTTGGTTTGCATGTTTGATCTTGGTTTCTAACATGGTATCAGAGCTCCAGACCTGTGGCTGCCTATTCGTGATTTGAAGATATTCTCTCACAGCGTTTTTTTTCTGTGCAAGGGTTTCAAGCCAGGCTGATTTTTTGTGGATCTGGGGGTCGCCTATTTTTTTGGGCATTTTTGGACAAAACGGACTTTGCCATTTAGTCCACAACGCCCAAAAACCCCTATTTTCATATACAATTTGTCCATTTTGGACATAGTTGTCTAGAGAGGCAAAAAAAATTTGCCCCAAGGCACGCTTCACGAGGCTCAGAAATCGAGAAAAAATTCAAAAAAAATATTAAAAAAATAAAACTTTGCAGGAAATCTTGCTCTGCCAATACATATTGCCACCGCCGCCCCAGCACCACCAAGTGGCCACCGGGACCAACGGCGGCCACCGCATCCCACCACGCCGCTCCGCCAGTTTCTGGCCCCCGCGGCCCTTTCAGCTGTAGCAGTGGTCGTTTCTATGACCGGACCCCAAGACAGACCGCTAGGACCAACCACCCCACTAACCGCCTCATGTGACCCGAACAGCAAGCTGCTAGCAGTTTTCTTCAAACCGCCTTTTTTTGCCTCTACTCAGACTGTGGTCACATGGAGGACCGAGGGCCAGCACCTAGGGGCTCTATTTTTGCGCCTAGTTAGTGTTCACTTTTGCTCCTGTTTAGTGTACCTGGTGCCTAAAATAGGCTTTTTTTCATTTTTGCATAACTTTTGCCCACGATGTCGAAATCAGGCAAACGAGATATCGTCGGAAAGTTGGTTTCAACGAACTTCGCAATGGTGGAGGTTTGATTTTTTGGTTTTGCCTTTTTGATGCTTTTGTCTGCCTCAGAAGTCAGATGTTGCTATTTTCCCTCCGGAGGGCATATCTTTTGACTCGCTTATCCTTTTTTCGCCATTCTTGCAACATTGGAAAGTTGATTCAATCCTCTACACAGATCTGAGGTCTATTTTTATTTTTTGTTTATGCATGTTTAGCATTCTCTCCTTTTACAATCATTGGGTTATTGTAATAAATGAACTAATATAAAGTTCCATCAGGGGGGTTTCTTGCATAATAATCTGATTAGAGTGTGCATGCACTTTGATCTCCATCTTGTTTTTTGATTACAACTCGCATGGGTTGTATTTGGTTTCTTAGTTTCTTTTGGCCACATCTTGCTTATAGCTTGACACATATCAAATTCACATCGGTTCACACTTCAGATTGAGAGTTTATGGTTATTGATCCGCATTGGTTCAAATCCATCTCAATTTGAGGGCCATGTTTTTATGGTTAATGTTCCAGAGTCTTTATGGTATTTGTTCCCATGGAAGAGTTTTAGTCACAGTTTAGCATTGGCATCGAGATACACAGTTTCAGATTTTGTCATCATTTCATCTACTATTGCTTTACAGATTCCAAGGTTGTTCCAGTTTGTGAGTTTTCTAGTGTTCTGTGGCATCGGGTCTGTTGTTGCATTATTATGATTCCGCCTGAATCCTTCAGTGACTCTCATTTGGTTTCTTGTAAACAGAAATATCTTTCCTTGCTTGTCGGATTGCAGTTCCAATGTTACTCCACAGTGTTCTTCTAGTGCTTCTTTGCAGCAGTCATCTCATTGAGGGGGAGTTTTGTCCCACTGGGTTTTCCTCTTTCTCATTATTGCATTTGTACATGGGTCCTGATCAGGCCTTGTTGTCGGGACCCATTCATGCTTTCTTGCATTCATCTTAGTTTTAGGTGCATGCTTTATTAGTCTCCTTAAGTTGCACTTATGGGGGGGTGTTAGTGTAATTAATATTTAATTGCACTTGCATAAGTTTACTTAGGTAATATTTTAATTCCTAGGTTAATTATTGTCATCCTTATCTTGTTGAGCTATCTTGTTGCTCAAGATAAGATTAGGGCTATGCATACTTTGCTTTTATAAAGCAAATCATCTCATGTAATTTAAAAAATTTCTGAATAATAATATTTTGCACATCTTCATGCAAAGCTCTGCCTTTTTCTATTTTTCTCTTCTGTGGAAAGTTTTTTGGTTTGCATGTCTGATCTTGGTTTCTAACAGAGATACATATTTTCATCACTTGCTATAGGGGAGCTCTGATATTAATATGTTGTCAGCAAAGTGTTACCGAAGATCGATTATCCTATCAAGGTTTTGATGAAGAATGACTATGCCATTGGAGAGATTTCAATTGTTGCTAAAGTGCTACTAAAGATCAATCATGCTACCAAAGTGTTGCTAGAAAGCATATGATGTTGCTCAAGAATGCTTGTTGTTATCTATAACAAAGAAGATTGGCAAATATTCGATGTATTAACAAAGGAGATGAAGACTCCTTAAATAGATTTACAAAGACAATGTTTCTAAAAGAAACAAATGTAAACAAAAGACAAAAATAGAAACTATCTAACCTAACTAAGATGACCATTATATTATTTAATATATTTAATACCCTCCCTTAATGGTCATCATTCTAACCACCCAAAGAAACAAAAAAGGCTGCCCCCTTCTCTTTAGACATTCTACAACAAAAGACAAAAGCCTGCCACTGACTCTGCCACTTGAGATGAGTTTGCCACAAACCCTCCCAGAAACTACAGAACTTTTGGAAATGACCAAAACACAAAACATCCAACCTGATGTTGGGTAACAAAGTTGTCCCTCCCTGTAGCCAGAGACACCGAAAACAACTGCACAAACTGAAACCACGATTTTGAGGAAAAAATCGCAAAACCCTAAAACTGAAGTTTACAAAGCATTGTTTTTTCAGAAAAAACAGTAAAAACCCACAAAGGAATCCCATGCAATTCTATGAATTACAAGAACCCAATACAAAATCCGAGACACGGATCAGCATACAAAACATCGTTTTTAAGAAAAAAATGGTAAAACCTTTCCAAAAAAAAAAATTTAGGAAAAAAATATTAAAAACCCTCCATAATTTTTTTCAAAAAAAATATACTAAAAACTCTCCATAATTTTTTTCAGAAAACAAAAAAAAATCGTAAAAAACCCTCACTAATTTTTTAAGGAAAAAAATTAGAAAACCCACTACCAGAAGCTCACGGAATATACATCAAGAGCTCACAAAATGACGCCCAGCAGATGAAACATGCCCAGAAATGAGCCAACACATGATTAAAAATACCCACGAAACTCGTCACAAAATGCCTAGCAATGTCACACCAGAAGACACCAAAAAAATGTAGAGAAACTGGTCGCCATGAAAGGAAATTGCGTGCCAAGAGCACAAGAGAAAGTTTGAAAATTGCCAGTGAAGACTAAAAAAAAAGCCAAAAAGATGCAGAAATCTATCCCTGAACATGACATAAGCCCTCAACACGCGCAGGAAATCGTCACACAGAGCCACGAATTTCAAAATCGAGCCCAGAAAACACTCAGAAAATGCAAAGATAGCGCGATTTTTACAATCGCAGGAACAAACTCGTGATTTCATAGAGATAGCCACAATTTACACAAATCTGATGCCAAAAACCAGAGGAAAAACGCGAGCTTAGGAACCCTCACGTCGCGCCACAATGTAGAAGAAAAACGCATCCAAACAAGAGCAAAAAGTAGAAGAAATCATGCCAAAAAAAAAAAACTCAGTTGCGCGTCTCAAAAAAATCCACCTCGAAAATCCGCAATTGAAAAGCTTGAAAAACCCTTGAAAAATTCTGCAAAAAAAGGACGCAATTTCTCCAAAGAAATCCTTAAAAAAAACTTCACGGAAATCATAAAAAAACTATGGAAATTTTTTCAAAGTAAAAAGAGGTTACGAATTTTTTATTAAAAAATTCGCCAAATTTTATGAAACCCCATCGACCCGCTCTGATACCATATAACAAAGAAGATTGGCAAATATTCGATGTATTAACAAAGAAGATGAAGGCTCCTTAAATAGATTTACAAAGACAATGTTTCTATTAGAAACAAATGTAAACAGAAGACGAAAATAGAAACTATCTAACCTAACTAAGATGACCATTATATTATTTAATATATTTAATACCATCAAAGTGCGCATTGACAAGAATGATGTTTTTATTCAATGAACGGCCATTGACTTGGAAAAAAAGATGTTTTATGATCTTTTATGGTGTAGGAAATTAAGGGATGGTAAAACACCATAGGATGCAGGATGTTGGTTATCTACAGCCATATCATTGATTTTAGGTCATGATTGTAGATGCATGTTGGGTGGTGACAAATTAACTTTGGAATAGTGACCATTGGACTGAATGAATGGCTAGATGGTTATGTGGATGGTTGAACAGTTGCAAATGGGCAACTGTCCCTATTCCAAAGCCAATCATCTTTCTTCCTTTGAGCAACATGGGCAAAGAACAGATAAAAGAGTAACTTTGAAGTTTGAGTGGTTTGATTAACTTAGGAAGAAACTTCTCATAGTGGATTCAAAGAAAGGTGTTCTAGAATTATTGTGTTTGTAGGAGTAGAGGGGAGGTAGAGGAGCGTGAATATTACATTGTAGTCCTCCAAGAAGGCCATTGTAATGGCATTGTTATCCTTGAAATGACAACTATTAGTGATGAGATGTTGAAGGCATACCCTTTGAGCTTTTCACACATCTTAGTTTTCTCCAAAGGAAACTTTGTTTCATGTGACCTGTTTATTGTGTTTGCACTCTACTGATTATTGTTTCCTTCTGGCTATTCTAAATTTCATACTATTGTAGGTGTTTAATCCCTTTAGGAGTAGTTTGTTGAGAGTTGTGAGAAGAGTTAATCTAGAAATAGCTGATGAGTCATTCGGGTTTCAAATCCAATAATTTATGGATCAAGTGGTATCAGCACTAAAGTTGCTAATTAATTAATTAAGGTTCCAATAGTTTATGCCATCCACAAAGTCAAGAAGCGGTGAAAACTTAGTTCCTTATGAACCTAAGATTGGAAGAAGACAATGGAATAGAGTAGTTGTAAGAGCAATGGCTAGAAAGGACAGAAGGAAGGAGAAATCTATTTCAGAAGACTCGAAGAAGTTGTGGCTAAGATTTCCTGTTCAGTGGAGAAGATAGACCAATTGAAAGCTTCATGCAAGCCTTGGCTGAGAAATGGGAATGTTTAAGCTCTAGGAAGAAGAACCAAAGAAAGGAGAGTCATCCACATTGAGTGTTTTCATGGCTGAAGCCAAGATTGACATACTGCCATGTAATAGAGATTTTAGCACTGGGAAGTTGGTTGAGTGCATATCTCAAATGGAGGTGAATTTAAGCCTTCATAAGCTTACTCTTCATCATCAAAATTTATTTGCTAGGGTCAAGTTATCAAGCCATTCTCACATGGCATGAGAACTATGCATCATCCCTTAAATGCCAAAAAGTTGCTCCCTTTTTGAAGTGGGAAGACTTCAAGAAACTTCTACAAAAATAGTTTTATCCTATCTATTATGAAAAAGACAAAGTTATTAAATGGCACTACTTCTAAAAATGACAAGGACAAAGTGTACAAGAGTATACCAGTGAGTTCTGAAAGAGAACAGATCAGTTGGGAAAAAATGTCATGCAAAAAGATGTGTTGATGAAGTATATAGGTAGGTTGTTTGGACACCTAAAGACACCAATGCCCATGCCAAAATCTTGAGAGATTGATGATGCATGTGCTCAGGCCTATTATGTGTTGTTGGATACAATGGCACTTTCATTCAGAAATAAAAAAACAAAGAAAGGGGTCAGAAGCAAGGAGATCCAAAGGATAGGGAGAAAGACAAGGGGAAAATGAAGAAGAATGCTAATATGATAATCCAAATGGACAAAGGCAAAAATAGGACCAAAACACAGTGTGGCCATTGTGGAAAAGAAGGGCATAATGAAGATAAATATTGGAGGCTACATCTGGATTGAAGTCCTCTTGGAGAAATAGAAAGAACGTCAACACTATAGTATTGAACAAATGAAAAGAGATTTGAGGTGATTCCGACTCAAATGAGATGATCTCTCATGTTGTGCCTAAAGAGACATGTGGTTTGTGAGAGGTCCAAAGCAAAACAAGAGGAAGAGATGACAAAACTCTTTCATATCAAAATTCGGATCGAGGACAAAAAGGTAGACTCTCTTTAAAGGTTCATAACTAGGTTAATGAATTGGGATTGCAAGTAGTAGATCCCCCACACTCTTATGTGTTTGGTTTGCTAAAAGATGGTGTAGAAATCAAGGTAAAGAAGCAATGTAAAATCAAATTTTTGATAAGTATTGATTACAAGGATGAAGTGTTGGTTGATATAATATCGTTAGATGTATGCAAGATGATATTTGGAATCCATAGCTATACCTTCGAGATGCTAAATATTGGCAAAAGCCTAATTGCTATAGATTGGTTTTAGATGGAAAAGCCTACACCAGCTGAAAGGAAAACACAAATCACCATGATAAGTACAACCAAAGCCAAACAGTTGATGTTTGCTTTGCTGATGTTGAGAGACAAAGGAGAAACAAAAAGGGGTTGAGTTAAAAAGACTACATGGCAGATATGCTCATCAGGAACAGCATGGCATAGACAATTTGGTGACTAGGTCATCTGAATTATTTGTTAAGCCTAAGGGGCTGCCCCCAAAGAGATATATAGAGCTTGAGATTCATAGTAGACATGATTTTGCCATAGTCCATGAAAAAGTATTTGAGTGTTTTTGGATTCAATTGTGTAGGTGTTTTTTTTTTATCAACGTTTTGAATCACAATCTGTGAATCATTATCAACATGAGGCAAAAAGTTGATCCTAATAATGGAACACAAAGTTTGATTTGAAACATCGATACAAAATAAACTACACATTTGAATCCAAAAGCATTAAAACACATGAGATTCAATTATTACATAAGTGTCTTTTACCCGACATGTGGCTGTATAGGCAGAGTGTTGTTGAAGCAGAGGAAGTCAAAGATCAACTCAAGTAGTTGCTGGAATAGGGAGTATTTAGATCAAGTACCTCTCCATGCAGATCGCCTATTGTTATAGTGCCAAAGAAGGATGGTATGTGGTGGATGTCCATAGATTATCAGGGACTAAATTATATAACCATGAAGAACCAGTATCCACTGCCCCAAATCAATGATCTATTGGATCAATTGTATTTTATGAAGCTGGACCTTAAATCTGGATATCATCAAGTGAGGGTGAAGGAAGAAAACGTGTAGAAAACAGTGTTCACAACACATCAAAGACTCTTTGAGTGGCTGGTTTTACCATTTGGGTTGTGCAATGTACCAGCTACCTACATACACGTCATGAACAAGGTATTTAGACCACTAATTGACTCTTGTGTTATTGTATATCTAGATGACATATTGGTTTTTCGTAATCATTACTTTCCTCTATTATTCTTCTCCCAATACGAAAACTTGGATGGGTTTCAAATATGCATGAGTGGGGATATAGAGTGTTGAAAATGGGGCACAGGGCACATTTGTAAGTGCGTTATTTCTACTCATTCATCTTCTCAAAAAATGAGCTAATTTGTCAAGAGACAGCAATAACTTGATGGGCTCAAACTAACCTAAAGGCTGATTAATTGAAGGAGAGCAACTACTGGGACAGGCTTCAAATATGCATAAGTGCGGGTGTGGAGTGTTGAAAACATAGTTCAAAAACTCTGGACTTGGCAAGTCTAAATTTTCACAAATATATAAATTTGTAAAAACTTAAATAATACATAAGAAGCATAAACAATAAATTTAAACAATACATGAGAAGCATAAACAATAAATTTAAACAATACATAAGTCTTTTGATCATAGTAACATTACTAAGAATTAGGATTGACTCATCAAAATAAAATATAAATGGAATTCATTTACTGAGGATTTAATCAAGAAAAAAAAAATCATGAAAATAGAAAAATGCTGAAATATTCATCAAAATATGGAAAAATGTCTTTATTATTTCAAGCCAAATAAAGGGAAAAAAGCATAGCTTTTTCATTCTGTGCAGAGTTTTTAACTTCTTAAGTTTTAAAACCAATGTGGAGGTCTAGAGGCTGTAGTGCCCCTTGTGAGGTCCATTGTAATTCAAAGTAAGGTCGAAGGGTGAAGCCACACCCCAAAGCCAAATTAAGGCCTTTGAGGCCAGGAGGACCTTTATGGCACCTGCCATTTTTCATATCTTTATGGCTCTTAAGTTTTGACCAATCACCAGTAAATCCTGCAATGACCTGACAACCAATTCACACCGCTGAGCTCCATATTGTTGAGGACAAAATGATAAAAAAAGGGTTTTATAAAAGATTTTCAGCAACTACCGAGTGTCTTCTACGGACTGGCTGAGTAGTAGTGAGTCTTCGCTAAAATTCGCCACGAGCTTTTTCGGCAGACTTGGATAGAGAGTTGCAGGCGCAGGGTAACTCGTATGCCGAAAGAACCCGCAAGATTTGTAGGTATGCGATTCCACCCTCTATTCTCGGCCATTCATCCTCTTCTAAAACAAGCCAATTTATCGTGGGAGAGAGATTATTGAGTGGGCAATGAGTTAACCTAAAGGCCAAGAGCATTAACGAGCTTCAGACTGCAGATTCAATGCCACTCCGCCAACGCAGCATAATTTATGTTGATTTAATCTTAGATGCATACCAGAAGTGCTGAAAGAAAACCGTAACTCGTGGATTTGCAAACAATTTTACCAATCTCGTTAATACATTGATTCATTTACATTGCTTATATGCCTGGTGTTTAAATAGATGAAAAAGAATAAAAGAAATGCGACCATACCGTCAGTTTCCAACATACAAGACGTTACAAAGTCCAGATTTGAAGAGAAATTAAAAGCATCATTCCGTTCCTTGTCTCTGAAACGAAAAATCAGAGCTAAGATTAATACGCCACAGTCCATATTAAAAGCAATGCTGAAAATACTCACAACTGTACTTACATGTCCGTTATACAGAAAGGGAACTTATCGGCAACTTCGCTGGTGATATTTTCAGTCATTAATACGATCTGTTCGTATATTCTTTGTGTGACCAAATTAAAGCTGTCGTTAAGCTGAGCCCTTACTCCAAACACAAGAAAAATTAGACACATTAAACATAAATGTCTCCTCATTTCATCCATTTCCCTGACTTAAATCTTTTGATGCTTCGAAATTTTCCCTGATCTGAAGATTTTGGCCGTCACAGGTTCAATTCTGACTCCATCCGCGATGATTTTTCCTTTAAGTTGAATCGAATCTTAATTGCTGCTTCGAAATTTTCCCTGATCTCAAGATTTTGGACGCCACCGGTTCAATTCTGACTCTCTCCACGATGTCTTTCCATTTATGTTTAAATCGAATCTTATTTTCAGAATAGTAAGTCGACAACGAATATCCACCACAAGAAGATTGCAGGCGGATAAACCTTCGGACGCGGAAAAGTTTGCCGCCTCCATCTGTTCTGGATTAGTTTTCATCTTATCGCTGTCGGATTAATTTATTTGATATTATATTGAAGTTTGAAAATGTCCTGTGTGGAAGGTATAATTGTAATCATCCTTTCAAACAAGTTTGCTCGTCTGAAGTCATTGACGGATTGAAATTTATTGATAGATTTTTGCTTGTAATGATGAGCTTCAGTTGTCGATTGTTTCGGCTGGTTCATCCAATCTGCGGCAAACGGATTGCGATGTCTGTTTCGCGTTTGGACCGTAAATTTAGTGGAAGCAGTCGGATTGTTTCGTATAAAGATGGTATATGCAGCTTAGACGATTTCTTTGCTCCTGTCGTTTATCGTTTAATTTAATAAGGATTAGGTGGTTATATATAAATTATTAAACAGTGTTATGTTTTAAAATTTAATTTTTTTAATTTAATTTTATCTTTGTTTTAACAAGAGTGTTTTAATATTTTGACAAATTGTGTAAATTTATATAAAGTTGACTTTCTTGTCTTTTGTTGCTTACCTTCCTCTTATACGTATCTATATGTACTTATCCCTATCTCATTCTTATGTTTATATATTCCCTTACATTCATTATATCCATACTATAATTATGCTTATCTCTATACATACTCTTTGACAAACATTTCCCACCTTGATATACCAAGTTTTTGGTCCTAGATCAAGTTTACGATTGTGGATCAACCTCAAAACCCTAGACTTAACCCTTTCAGATTTGAAATTTAAATTTTAAGTTTTAGTCAACTCCCACCAATCTTTTCTCTCTAATGGTTTATTAAACACAAATTTGTGGCATTTATTACTATCTCCATGAATTTAAAGGTATTCATTTTAAACATCCTTGAATTTAAGAGATATATTCATTTGTCATATGCACTTCACACTTTAATTGATGCAATAAAAGGAATCTAGAATTACGCAATCACATAAGAGTATATTCATGCTCGAAGAGTGTTGTTTTCAATGGTATACATACATATTTGTGGGTTGATCTAGGAGAACATGTCCCTTTGTGATATAACAACATTCCTACTAAAGTATTTATAACTATCGCTAACCCTTGTATATCAAAAGATGTAGAAGAAGTTAAGGTGAATCAAGTGAAGTGGTGAACAAAGTTTTACCAATTAGTAGATCAAGTTTGAAGGTTGAGGACAAGTCCATAGTCTTTGATTTGACCCTAATATCCAAACTTGACCTTGTATAGAGGAAAATAATATTTAATCCTAAAGCATATATCAAACTAAGAATCTTTATTTTAGATCCTAAGGCATTATAGAATTCAAAGTATTCACTCATATTACCCCTTATTCGATTGTAGAACTAAGTACTAGAATTATTTCTATTTACATTCCTACATTCACTTATAGCAAATAATCAAAAAATATTGGTCCATAGATTATTACCATTTATTAATCTAGGTTAATGTGTGTTTATTTACATGCATTTCATTGAATTAGTGTGGACTACTCCTAAAGAGAGTTTGTTTTCCTTTACAAGTAGTACAATGTATAATTTGGAATCTTCTCCTAATGAAGCAACTATACTTTAGGATTTGAAAGCAGAGCACTAAGTGAAAAGGAGATTAAAGTTATATAGTTATTGTTTAAACAAATGCACATTTCATCTTCCTTCCTATTTTATTTTCTTTTAGATTTAATGTTTTTGATAATGTAAGCAGCATTTACAGGGTGTTGTACCCTACACAAAGAGCCACAAGGGACAAAAAGTCCAGATCAAAAAAACATTATCTTAAACACCAAACCAAAAAACACCTAACTAAACCCAGACGGAGACTAACAACACACATGGACCAACAGCAAACCAGAAGGATACTAGTTAGCCTTCTCACAATTCTTAGAAAGCAACTGAACCATATCATCACAGACCCACTCCTGGTAGTCCTTGGTCTTCTTTATCCTCATTTCATCCTTTATGGCAACCAACAGGTTACTGGTGACACACTGAATCATCTTGACAGTGAAATAGGTCAACCTAAGGAGCTTTTTGTCCAGGATGTCCATTCTATTTCTCAGCATACCAATCTCCTCCTCACTACCCATAGTGTAGATGGGATCATTTTATTCAATCTCCAGCGGCTCCGACGAATGGGAGGCTAAACCCTCCTTCTGAGGTAAACCACTGTCAGGAACAGAGGGGGGACCTCTATATTTCTCCTCATCCTTGTCCACTGAAACCTCTTTCACTTCACTTCTGTAATGTCCCCATTCTTTCACGAGCATCAGAGTTGGTGGATTAGCCTATTATGTCGATCCTCGTAGGCTAATGGTTTTGGTTAGAGGATCACTTGAACGGGCACTTGGTCAGTTAAAGGCAGTATTGGTATCCGGAGTCGGTGACGTGGTGAATTTGCATGTTTGGCGCGTAATTGGAGCTTAAAATATTGTTCATCACCATTTATTTCACTTACTCAGGCTTGGGGACCATGTGTCTATTTGTTAAGGGGGTCACTTTATATTTTTCAGTTACTATTCATTGATAAAGTGAAAAAAGAACAAACTTAAGTGAATAGTGTTTCAAGTGAAGTTATAAAAGAAGGAAAGAAAAGCTCGACCCATTATGCTTGATGATATTTTGCTGATTGAAACTTGGAAGTGTGGAGTTGTGGAAGAGAGAAACTAGGGTTTCTTGATTTCAGCAGTGGGTAAGCCTGGTTTGGGGCTTGTAGTTAGGATTTTGGCTTCTTGATGGTGTGAAATACCACCCTAAAGTTGCTAGTCAGTTTCTTGTTGATCCATTTGGAGCTTTATTTTGCCGATTACAAGTTGTTGAAGCCATCCTTTGGAAAGGGGTTTGCTGCTAGAGTCTCCATTTGCCATCCGGATGGAGTTGCTTGCATTTTACGAAGATTTTGGAGCTGTTTATAAGCATCTACAGCCAGCCGCCTTGTTTGAGGGTTTATGACAGCAAAAGAAAGGAAAACGCCTTTCCTTATTGGCTGCTTTCACACCAAAAAGGGGCGCCTTTATCATTAGAAGATATTCCATCCAGATTACAGTGGGAGAAGTTCGTATTTTGGATTGTATGAGCAATCTATTGGGTGCGGGTACTGTAGCACGTCACTATTCACAGTGATGTTTGGCTGTAAGTTAAATTAACTCATAAGATGTATTGTCTTTCAAATTTGGTGCGAGTTTTCTACTACATGTAAGCTCTTCTATCATGAAGAATGCATCTTGACTATCATTTTAAATCTTGCTCGAGTATCTTTTGAAATGAATGTAAGTTGTCCACTTATGTACTCCCTCTTATGCAAGAAGAATGTCTCTTAACTATGAAATTGAGTCATTGCTTGAGTCTCATTGAAGCTTAGTCTATTTTGAGTTCATATTACATGCATAAGCTTGTTAAATTCATGTGTCTCATTGGCATTAATTCCCAAACACGAGAAACACAAAAGAAGAATCAAACACACAAAACACAAATCAGACCTACAAAGAAGAGAAATTCTAGAATTAAATTTGGGGGTTTTGAGTCAAATCTAGTTTGGCTCATCACAACTTCCTTTGCTATCAAACAACTCCTCTTCAGTATCCAAATCCCTAATCTGCACTTTTTTCTTATTTTTAGCCAGCCTACTAGAGCGCTTAATGATGGCGTTGCAACCAATAACTAGGGTCTTCACAACCATCATATCACCTAAGGAATCCTAGCTCACAACATTCTTTCCTTTATTAGGAGGCATCTTCTCCTGCATACCTTTCTTTTTCAAACCAGGCTTACCAGGGGTAGATTTTAGATCACATAAGCTATTAGTCGCATTAGTCTAAGCAGCACCATCAGCACCCTTATGTTGTTTTGCAACAGGTTTGGGTTTCTTAGCAGGGGTCAGGTGACTCTTTATGACAAGGCCTTTAGATTCGGCCAGGGACAAGTTGGGCATGGAGAGTGGCTCAATTTCCTTAATACAAACAGCCAATATAGGTTTTGAAGGGCACAAAGCCAGGTGGAAATGGTAGAGTCTTAAGATAAGACCCTGATGGAGAGGGAAATAAGTAGGTTCATTAGGGTTAGCAACAGCCGAATCAATACATTTTTCAACCAATTTTTCAAGGTCCATAAGCAGGTAAAAGGGAAAGTTCATAAGAACCTTATGCCTAAGATGATTTAACAAAGGAAAATGGTAGTAGTAAAAAGTATTGTACCTTCCCTCCAGCGTAATATACTTTATTAGAGCAAGGCACACCTAATTCCACAGATGTGGAAGTGCCTCCTGTTCAAACCCAGACTGGTTGCACACCGGTGCCTCCTCCCTCACAAAAAAAATATTCATACTATCATTATCCTAGGTCTTAGAATGTTTAGGATGCTTCATTCTAGTGCATTGGAGACCTATAGCTTGTGCTATAACTTCCTCCTCCACCATGAAGGAGATGCCACCAATGGCAACATGACGATTCTTCCATGAATTAACAAACTGGGTCGACAAATTAGGGTCGTGACCCATGAGCCTCTCCATCATAAGAGCAATCCCACCTTCAACACAAATGTGCTAGACCAGAGGGTCTTTGCGAAATTCATTATAGTTATCTGATTCGGTCCGCACCTTTTTAAATATAATCTTTAATACTATAATTTGATATTACTTCAAATAAGAAAAAGCAAAATATCATGAGACCAATGGTTGCCAACAAATCTCTTAAAAATTATAAGCAATTTCCTTACCAAAATAAGCTATGATGAAGGTGGTGATGGAATGTAGAATTAGAGAAAGGATTAGTAGAAAAAGGTGAAATGCAACACAAAAAAATAGTGGAGTAAAAGTACAAACCTATGTCACACTTTTATAAAGGAATCAATCCATACAAACAAAAAAATCAACTTCAACCACATAAAAGTGGGATTTATGTTTTGAATATCAAAATGATGTAAACTAATGAAATGTAGAGCTTTTGATGAAGTTTATGCTTGTAATTTTTCGAAAAAAAAAATATATTTGCTATTTTTTATATAATTTTAAGAGCAGATTTTGAATTGTTGAAAATTTCAAGAAAAAGTAAGGTCAAGTTAACATCACCAAAAAAGGAAAAAATAATTTTAATTTTCCCTAATTTTTTTCCAAGTAGATAACTTCAATATCTAGTACCTGGAAAAAAATCAATGTATATTTTCCTCGTAATAACATTTTAAAGTCAATTTTATTAGAATTTGATAGTTTTCGTATGTCATCAACTTTTGTGTAATTTTCTTTCATTTAAAAAAACAAATTATACCCTTTTGAACAGGATTCTCCCCTCTAGTGCACCATATATTTTTCAAATTATTTTAATATGCTTTCATATTTTTTAAATTTTTAGTCAACATCATTTTTTATTATAACAACCTACTTGCAGTATTTATTAAAAAACATATTACAACTAATCAAAATATCAAAAAATATATATTTGGATTGTCGACTCCAAGCTCTACAAAAAAGGTTTTTTTTATTTTTTATCTGTAATCAAATTCTGACTAAAGAAATATTTAATTCAAGTGGAATGTTTCAGAAAATTATGGAAAAGGATGAGATGGCTACCAACAAGGATACCACATAAATTTCTTCGGTTGAAACCTTTCTGATCAAAAGCCTTTTAGTCGAAAGTGTTTCGACAAAAACCATTCCAACTAAAAGTTTGTCAATCAGGAGCTTGTTGATTGGAAAGTTTCCAACCAAAAATGCTCATATAAACCTTTTTTTTCAATTCAAGCATCTAAAGAAAAAACACAAGGATTTTTCGACAACAAAGGCTACAAATTTTCAAGTATGATAATTTTCAACTTGTTATTGATTATTTTCAATTTTTTGTGAGATTGTGAGATTCTTATTTATTCATTTTAGGGTTTGTGAGTGTATGATTAAGTCCTTCTACCTACATGGCATCACTAATGTTGTTGATTTATATGTCTTCTCTCTAATATCATCACGGTGAATAGTTTTTAATAAGATTTGGGAGCTATAACAACATAATTAATCCAATCTATATTCAAAATGTATAAATGTCTATTTTATGGCCTTGGGTACAATGTGAGTGGTGATTAGCGGATTATTGGTCTATGTAGGTGAATTTTGGATTGGATACAGTAGTTTTGTATGGACTTGTCCCTTAGTTCAAATGTTATTGGTTAATGTAGGATCTTGCCCCTTTTTTAGGTGTCTATATGTATGTATGTGCATGTGGGATGAGTTCCTTCATATTCAAGTGTTACTAGCAAATGTTGGATTCATATATTGATCCAAACTCTTGATTAAGTTTCATCATTCTCATGTGCACCATTGTACTCCAATTAGCCACCACTATGATTAAATGGTGTGTTTACACTTTCATGAATGAATGGATTTTACTTTCAACTTCTTTTTTAAAATTGGATTTTGATTACTAAAATATATAGAAGTGTATGTTTGGTTACAATATGTACGTGATCAGGGTGGTCACATTATACACATCCCAAACTGGGCACAAAACATAACATAATTCAGGAGGAATTATCAAAACATAATATAGTTTAGCATTACATTGATTACATATTGTTCATTTCTCTTTCTCATTGGAAATGTTCCTGCTCAACTTGTAGGATTCAATCCCAGGAAAATCTCCTAGGGGTGGAGAGATATGTTCCTAGTTGTTGGTACCAAAGATTTGATGGGTTATCTCCAGATCTCTAACTAATGTGTCCCTTTTGATCTCATACTAGTGCACCTTAGAATACAGGTTTTGAAAGTCCATATTCATTCTTGAATTTATTGTCTATATCCCTTAGATCTTGAGGTCAATATTCAACTTCCTTAATATCATCTTTAAAGATTGAAGCAACTCCTTCATCAAGGATTTTCATAAATCTGTTTGTGGGCATCTTTAGAGTTGGAGTAACCTATTCCACAATCAACAAAAATTTGAGTCTAGATTTAGACTCGGTAGGGACCCTTTGTATGCCTTGGTAAATAAGCCCATTCCTTCTCTTCCATAAAAACCACAAGACCTCGATAGATAAGATAGACGAAACTTAGCTTTCAAACCTTTAACATAGCCACTAAGAATTTCAAACCAGGAAACTTTATCCCTACTATCCCACCTAAGCAGATTACCCATAAAAATAGACCAGATAGGATTAGCATAATGACAGTTAAAAAAGATATGCTTTAAATCTTCAACCTCATACCACACAGAACAAAATAGGTTAGAGTGTCCACGAACCAGTTTTTTCAACCATAACAACCAACTAAAGCAAGATTTTTTTGGTTCAATCCATTTGGACCAACAAATTTTAACCAATTTAGACCAATTAATACTTTTAAGATAAGGTTCGAAGACTTCTTAACATACTCTAGTACTTCCTTTGGAAGATTTAACATCTTGTATAGGTTGATAGATTTAATAGTCAAAAGTGGGGAGCCATCAATCCAAAAATGTAGTCAAAGTATTCTTTCTTATTAATCTTTTTGTAAGGTACCATAGCTTTTTTTAATATAGAGTGTGTTCTCTTTTGTGAATCGGGAAGGTTGAACTCATTCTTTAGTTGTTCCCAGCTTTTAATACCTTCATTATCTAATATACATCAAAGCATTTGATTCCATTCCTATTCCATTTGAAAGCAGAGCATCCTCTAATAAGGGCTAGAGGTTTATTCGAACTGAAAAGATTCCACCACACAAATATGAACCCTTTTATGTTGTTGTCTTTTCCATTAAACCCATATTTCTCATCAATTAACTCCTTGAATGATCCCTAGGCCCTCCAATACTGGAAAATACAACAAACTTAGATGGTCTTACTTGAAATTTCCCAAATAAGATATCTTGAGTATGCAAGAAATTCCCTTGTTTGGATTTTTTGGAACAACCTCCATTAAATTATTCCTAACTAAACCTTCCAAGGTTCATCTCCAAATAAGGCTTTTATTAACCATTGTATGGCCAGTGCCATACCTTGTTTTTGCAAGTCTTTAAGACACAACCCTCCTTCATCTTTCCTAATACAACACCAATGCCAATTCTTTCAACTTATTCCATAACTATTATAGTCCTTTCATACACTTGTTTTGAAAATAAAAAATGGCATGCATTCCTTCCCCTAGTGTATTAACATATTCTAACCTAGTTTCATTTCAAGTTATCTTTTTTATTTTTGAAAACCACGTTATCTTTTTATTTTTTGAAAACCACTATTAAATGGAAATTAAATATAAGGAATTATAATTGAACTTATTACTAGCATATATATATTATTAATAATATATATATATAGCTGAGAGATATCTTTTTTGAAACGTCTATTTTTTAATGAATTACTCACATAGAAGTGCAATAGACGCCTTGAGAAAGATATCTCTTAGCTTTTTATATATATATTATTAATAATATATATGTGTTAGTCTTAGAATTCAGATTGAACCCCAATCCCAACCAAGTCCTAATCATAATCATAACCCAATTCTAAACAATAATAATACATAAATAATAATAACATTATATATTTTTTTATATGATAAAGTTAAGTGTAAATGTAATTCTTAATTACATAATTTTTTAAGATAAATATGCTAGTTTTAAAGATATTGCTTTAAAAACTTATTTTTATGTGTAATAATAAAGTTATTATATTTTCTTTGTATTTAATTTTATAATTTTAAATTGATTTTAGATGTGCATTTATTATGAAAAACCTATCTATTTAAGTTGCTATATTTTTGTACAATAAAACCTTTAGTAAAGCCTTAAAATTTTAATACTTATTTGTATATATATGCTAATTTTGAATCTAGATAGAATATTAAAATGTTTTTTTCTTTTTTGAAATGTTCTTAATTTTTCAAAAAATATGAAATATTTTTTATGTTTTCAATAAATTAATTTAGAAACATATTTTTATATGTAATAGTAGATTTAGGATATTTCTTTTTTGTTTAATTTTCTATTTTTTTAATTTTAAATACATTAATTTAGAATTTAGAAAATAATAATTTTATTTGTATTTTATTATTTGAAAAACCATTTTACAATGACATCAAAAATACTTTTTATTTTTAAAGATTTTCAATATTTTTTAATTTTAAGTATATTGATTTAAAAATTTACTTTCATATGCAATAGTAAATTTAGGAAAATTCTTTCATACTTAATTTTCTAAATTTTAGAAAGTTTTTATTTTATGTTTAATAATTTAACATACTATTTTTATATCTTATCTTTAACTAATTATTACTTTTGATTGGAAAAGATTACTTAAATAAATCTATACAAAAAATCACAAAAGATATCTTGTTTCAAAAATATTTGAGATATTTTTTTAATCTTAAGAATATTAATTTAGAAATTGACTTTTTATATGAAACAGTAAGTTTAATATTTCTTTTATACTTACTTTTTTTAATTTTAGAAACTTCTTTTTTATATCAAAAATTCCATGAAATTCAGTCACAAAATCAAAATAATCTTCAACTATAATAATGATTACTTAAAAGCCACATGAATTAACACTACATGAATAGTAGAAATCCTCCAACAACTAAACATACTAAATCAACAAATAACTTAAAGGATTATTCTTTTTGAAGATCTCAACCAAAGTCCAAAACTAAACTTATTCCTTTAAACAATCCACAATTAAACAAGGTATAAGTTTTATCAACAGTCTTAAGCATGTATTTCATTGTCAAACTATCTAAAGTAAGACATCATAAATGCTCAAGAAATAAATAAAATGAATATAACACAAAAATTACTTGTCTTAGTCCATTTTTTTATTTATTTTACAATTTTGTTTAGCTAGGGATTCTATTTGTATATATTAACAATAAGATAGAGTGAAAATCTTCATAAAACCAAAGCACCACATTATCCATTGATATTACCATTCAAGATACTCTTGATAGCAACAAATAACACCCAGCAACCCAATACATCGAATGGGAGCATACATTGTTTTCACAAGGCATACACATTCCTTTTTATGTACGCAAACCTTTTCTCTTGCTTCATGCCAACAAAAAAGGACAAACAATTATCAAATAGTCAATATTAAAAATATTATTCCTACTTTTCTTAAATCAGTCTAAAAAACATAACACTACTATGAGAAAGGAGTTTCAATCCCTTAAGGCACATATATCCTCTTCCTATGCTTTCATTCAATCACATAATTATCACATTTTCCACCCATTAAAATCAGTCTATTGGTCTAAAAAACATAACACTACTATGAGAAAGGAGTTTCAATCCCTTAAGGCACATATATCCTCTTCCCATGCTTTCATTCAATCACATAATTATCACATTTTCCACCCATTAAAATGAGTCTATTTGTGGAGTTTGCAGAACCAAAGAAATAATATTTGTAGTCAAGGTGGTCAAATTTTGTCCCCTAGTATGCATACATATACATACTATATAAGTATGGGCTGTAGGTAATAGTATGTGGCACCTCGGATTGCATCCTTCTTTGGCCCATAAGGCCTCTTTGATGTCACCATATTATATTATTTATTTAACTGCACAAATTATCAACCAAAAGGCATAATGAGGTCAGAGGAAAATTGTGAATGATAAACCAAACAATACACAGAATCTTTGAGAATCTTACATCCATGTCACAGAACCAGAAAAGATAAGCAATTGTAATAGCCAGTGCGACATACTATGTAGTGAACATAAATAGTACCCCCTTTGAGATTGCCCACCATAAAGAAGATGTTGCCTTTGGTAGCTCCTTTCCTAAAGAATTTGGATCAAAGTCTCGTGCTTGCAATTTCAATGACAAGGAATTAGCTCCAATTTCAATTTTGTTTTGTTACAGAAAGCAACTATAAATGGTGGCATCCGCCTTAAATAGAGATTAAAAAAAGCTAGCAAATCCAACAAAGACAACTGTGAATAAGCTTTACACCCCTCAAAAAAATGCATATGAATAAATATGCATGTTGGTCTATTCATGCAAAATGATATAAATAGTGTAGAGCTTAGACAAATCATCTTGGTCTATTGCATGTAACTGTCAACATCATTTCAATAATGCCAGGCGAGCCTCCTTATTAATGTTCATCCTTGCATGCATGTTGTACCGTTAGTTGCATGTCAATTTCAAGCTAAGGAATTTTTGTTTACACAGATTGGTGGTTGTTACTATAGAAAGTCTCTCAGCTTAATTAATTGCATTTTAATTTGCATAGGAACTTACACCACATTATTTATCTTCCTCTTATTAACTTTCCTTCTCTTCCTCTTTTCCTTTTCTATTGAATCTCAAATATTCTATTCAACTTATCAATTTCCTTCAATGCAAATTGGTATTCTTTCTCAATTATTTTTCAGTCTCTCCATACTCAATCGTTCTTAAATATTTCCTCACACATCATTAATGCATCTTACCACCTTTTTTTCATCTATTTTATTCTATCCAAACCTAATGACCATCTTGTAAATTTATTTAATATATTCCTTCAAAATTATCTTTTCATCTCAAATTTTATAAGTTTTTCAATAATTATAACTAGTAATCAACATGTATAAACTAATTATTTAACTTTACAATCATGTCCTATTATTGTGACTTATATCCCTCATGTGGCCTTGGTATTCCCCTAGATTATGTCTTCTCTCTTAACACATGATATCTCTTTTCTTCTTGGGACCATGAACCTAGGTCTACTAGTTTTTTCTAGAATTATACTTTCTTGTTTATTGTTCTCTCTTTGGGGCATGACCATAGAGTTACCCTCTTTCCCCATTGTTTATGATTTTCCCTCTTAATAAATATTTTCAAGTTATATTACTATTATAAGTATCACTATCTTTATTATTTGATAAATTAGGGGCATAACCTCATTTTACTATTGACTCACCTTGGCATTATTTGGGGTGGCAATCACATATAACCAATGCTTTAGTATGGAAAATTACATATAGCTAGATATTTCATTCACCTTTTTCATTTCTCTTTTGATTATTATCATCAACAATATACATTATTGGTCTATCTCAAACCTAACCTCAAGTGACTACCTTATAGCCCTCATCATCTTGACCGTCAATCAATTTCTAGTTTCCTATTTCTCATTTATCTTTATCAAGGTGCCTTCTTTGCAAGTGCAACCACTTTCCTCTCCTCTTATGTACTTAGCTATTTTGTGGAGTGGTTTTCATAGATATCTCTAACAAAATAGAAAAGGATAAAAAATTTAGTAGGTCTCATATATATTCTTGCTTGGCATTTTTTTAAGTGTTGGCATGTTTTTTACTTTTTAATTATCTTTTACATGTAAATGTATTGACTATAAATATTGTTTTATATTGTGTAAATGTGAGTATTCTTTGTTAACACATTTTTTTAAATAACTTAACCCATCTCCTAATATTATAATTTAATTATAAAATATATACATCTAGAGAATAAATATTAATTTATATTTCCCAAATGATCTTAAAACCATAGATTTATCTTTGACTTTGACTTGATTGGGAAGTACATGCATGTGTATGTGTATGAAGGTGAATTAAAACAAGCAATTTGTGATAGGGTATAAAAGGGCTAGATCAGGGTTGTATGACCAAAAAAGAGAGAAAAAAGATATAAGGAATTGGATTTTAGGAACATCTAGTCAAGGATAACCCATTGAAATTATTGATGACCAAGTTAATGTACAATAATAAATTGGTACTAGTGATAGATTTTTTTGTATGATATAGAAAATATGATGGAGAAGGATGAGGATTCTCTTTTCAAGGATATTTCACCTAAATATATGTTATCTAAAAGAACAATAAAATTACACTCTAAAAGAATTTGAGATGATTTTTTTGAAGAAAAAATTATAATTAGAAGAGCACAATATGTGCAAAGTTATTTAGGAAAAAATAAATGACCCCTATTTTGGAGATGTTAGGGGATAATAATAAAAAATAACCATCAGATTTATTAAGACAATCAATAATTGAAAACTTGCAAGAAGTAGTGAATTGTACTGAAAGCAAGAATCTGGCTATTGATTTAAGTGTTACACATAGAGCATTGATGATTATGAATTTTTAGTAAAAAAATATCACATAGAAGACAAGTTCATTTCCAATTACTAAATGTATCTAGGAGAATTGTTCAAATATATATTATGAAGATAAACAAATTAGATGAAAATATTGAAATTAATTGGGTAAATATTTTAGGGTCCCAAAAAAAAAAGAATTTCAAAAGATAAAAATATATATAATAGAATATTGGACCAAGAACTCCCATGTTTCTTCCAATAGAAGGGACATTATACAAATAATAGGTGAAGACGATACAAAAAAAAATCATCCAAAATGTTTTATAGATACAACACAAAGTGAACTTTTTGAATCATTCAAGCAGTAATTTTCATAGGTGAAGATTTGTTAGAGGATGTTTGAAATATTATGACCATATTTTGTACGTATAAATAAAGTATGTGAAACTTGTTGCTGTTGAAATCATGTTTAATTTCATCTACTCCTATAATCATATAAAAAATTTATGTCAGTAACTAACCCAAATGTAGCCATCCTTGGAAGTACAACATAATTTTTGAAGTTTATTGTATGTGAAAAATCAGAAGATTTAGATGAATTCAATGTACAATGTATAAAAATATATGTAATGATTGTGGAAATTTAAAGAAAATTTTACAATTTGAGAATATTGATCATTCAATGAAAGCTATTTAGAAAAGATTTGAATCTGAAAAATACTCAACGAAGTTAAGATTTGAGTCCAAAAAAATTATTCTAAAAGAGAGTGAATTTCCTTACAATGAGTTTAAATGAATAAATTTTGTAATATCATATATGCACATATCCAACATTGTCATGGTGCAATATGGAAAGCTAAGCAATTTTGTGACTCAAATAAATGGTTTCCATTGGGTTGTATTCTCTCTATTGTAGATTTATCTAAGAACTATACATTTATTCCTCAAACTAAGATTCAAAGTCAATATTGTCATTCATGGAAAGTTCCAATCTCTGTATAATTTTGTAGTAGAAATGTGTTGAGTTATATGTGGATGGTGTAGTTCAAGTAACAAATAGTAATGAATTATCATCAAGGAGGTTCACTTTTATATCAATGGTGATATGAGTCATGATAGAAGCTATGTAACCTATTATTTTGGAATATCTTTTGAAGATTTGAGATGGCGTGACATAAATATTTTACAACACTGGAATGGCCTCATTGAATACTTTATCATGATATCCTTCAATGTTTGCTTCATCCACAACACTTGAGTACAACAAGATGTTCCAAAAATATACTTTGCTTCTGTTGTTGATAAAGAATCTTGCTTTTTATTGTGCCATGAAACCAATCTTTTCCCTAAAATGAAAGCACCACCATTGGTACTCCTTCTATCATCAACACAACTAACCCAATCAATATTAGTGTATGCACTTAGATCAAAGTCATTACCTTTTGGATACCATAATCCATAAGATCCAAAGTGCTCTTCAAATATCTAAAGATTTTCTTGACAGCCTTCACATGAGTTTCTTTAGGATTGGCTTGAAATCTTGCAACCAAGCATATCGCATGCATAATATCAGGTCTTGAAGCAGTTAAGTACAATAGGCTTCTAATAATAGATTTGCATAGAGTCTAATTAGCCAGGGGAGACTCATCATCTTTGCTCAAATGACAACCAATTACCATAGGAGTACTCACCAGTTTGCAATCTTCCATACCAAACTTCTTCAACATCTCCTTGACACACTTTGCTTGAGAAATAAAGATACCATCATCTAGCTGAGCAATTTGAATACCAAGAAAGAATATTAACTCACCTATCATAAATATTTTAAACTCCTTTTTCATTTCTTCAACAAACTTCTTGCACATTTCATTATTGCCACCAAAGATTATATCATCAACATATACAACTATCAAAAATCTTTCATCCTCAATCTTAAAGTAGAGATTACTATCTATTGAACCTTTCTTGAAACCTTGTCAAAGTAAGTACTTGTACAACCTTGCATACCAAGCCCTGTGAGCTTGTTTGAGACTATACAATGCCTTTTTGAGTATGCACACCATGTTTGGGTCTTCTAATACCAGAATCCATCAAGTTGTTCTATGTAGACTTCTTTCAAATCTTCATTCAAGAAGGTTGATTTGACATCCATCTGATATACTTTGAAGTCCTTGTGGGCCAAAAAGGAAAGAAACATTCTGATTGCTTCTATTCTTGCTCTTGGAGCAAATAACTCCTCAAAATAAATTCCTTCTACCTGTGAATAGCCTTTACATACCAGTCTAGCTTTGTTTCTTACAACTTCTCCATCTTCATTCAACTTATTCCTGAAAACCCACTTTCTTCCTATCGCATTCTTGTTCACAGGCCTTGGAACTAGTTCCAGACTTTGATTCTTCTCAATTTGATTTTCTTCATCCATTACTTATATCCATCCTTCATCTTTGCTAGTATCAGAAAATATTTTTGGTTCTATCTTTGATCTAATAGACAAAAGTTTACTCATTTCTTTGTCTTTGCAAGCCTTCTCCTTGTCAACACCCCTTCATTCTTATCTCCAATAATCTGATCTTCTGAATGATTCCTTTGAACACACTTGGTAGGATTCTTACTATTCTTTTCTATTGTTTCTTCTTTTTCTTTTGAGCAAGGAGGTACATCAAATCCGTAGTCTTGAATTTTATACATATTCAAATATAAATCTTCATCAACCTTAACATTTGTGCTTTCAACTATCTTTCCCAGTCTTTTTTGTAGCACCTGTATGCTTTACTCTAAGTTGAATATCCAATAAAAATACCTTCACCAGCTCTTGAATCAAACTTTCCCAAAACATCTTCATCTCTTTTGATGTAACATTTAATTCCAAAGACACTAAATACCTAGTTGTTGCAAGTCTTCCATGCTATTACTCACAAGGGGCCTTAGTGGTGTTCATCCTTAACAATCCTTTGTTGAGAATATAGACTATAATATGAACTACCTCTTTCCAATGAACATCAACTAGATTTGCTTCCTTCAACATAGTCCTTTCCATCTCTTGAACAGTCCTATTCTTTCTTTCCACGGCCCCATACTATCGAGGAGTTCTAGCAGGAGACAGATGCCTCTTTATTCCATGTTCTTCACAAAAATCATTAAACTCATTTGATGTGAACTCGCCTCCTCTACCAGACCTCAAACACTTGATTTTAACATTCATTTCATTCTCAGCCTTTGATTTGAAAATCTTGAATCTACTAAAGGCTTCAAATTTATTTTTCAAGACTGTAACCGATGTCATCCTAGAGAAATCATCAATAAAAAGCATGAAATACCTTTCTCCTAGAAGACTCTTTGTTCTGGTAGGTCTGCACAAATCAATATGAATCAGATCCAATGGTCTAGAAGAAGAATACTCTTTAGACTTGAATCTTATCCTTGTTTTTTTTCCAAACTGACATTCCTTGCACAAAGTACTTACAGGCTTGATTATATTAGGTATATCTCTTACCACATGCGATGAGTTGATCTTCACAATATTTTCAAAATTGTTGTGTCACATTCTCCTATGCCAAAGCCAACATTCACTTACTTTTCCCAAAAGATAGCTTCTCCCATTGACATCCTTTAGACTGTATATATCACCATTTGTCTTAGATCCTTCTCCAACCAATTTTCTAGACTTTCCTTTTTTGATAAATCATATCATTTTTCATTGGACATGAGATTGTATCCATTTTTGCACATCTAACTCACACTAAGAAGATTGTGCTTGAAACCTTTAACATAAAGAACATCTTTTGTCTTGTGCTTTTCATCAATAATTATTGTACCTTTTCAACATATTTGTATTGAATTATCATCTCCAAGATTGACTATGCCTACATTCCACTTCACAAGCTTGATAAACTTTCTCCTATCTCATGTCATGTGGTTGGAACAACCATTATCAATCACCTAGGATTTTGCCTCATCTTTTGCATGAAAAGTAGCCCACACAACCCTTGAATCTTTGGTTTCATCTTCAAAATTCTTAATAGCCATGAAGAGGATTGCATCCTCATTATCTAGACCACTAAATCCCTCATCCTTTGAAGAGCAAGAATCTTCCTTGGAGTACAAACTCTTTTTAAACCTATTTCTTCTAAAATATTTGTTTCTCTTTTCAGAATCTTTTAAGGGACATTTAGAAGAAAAATGACCAACCTCTCCACACTTAAAATATTTGAATGGTAGCTTACCTTTATACTTGTACATACCCCCTCTTCAACTTCCTTACAAAATTTGCTTCTTCTTCATCATTGTCACTATTGTGATCAGATGCTTCATACTTCTCCTTCTTACTAGCTTTGAAATTTGCTTCCTTATTTGCATCTTCTTTGCTAAATTATCTCATTTCAAAAGCAGTAAGTGCACCATTTAATTGATCCATTGAAAATTTATCTAAATCTATGGCTTCCTCAATAAAAGATACTTTAGGACTATAAGCTTTAGGAAGAGATCTCAATACCTTTTTAACCACCATCAATTCTTCCAGTTCTTCACAAATTCATCTGATTGCATTGACCACTTCATCTACCTAGAGAAAATATCCTGCAATATCTTCATCCTCTGACATTTTCAAGTTCTCAAACTTGCCTTTGAAGATCTACAACTTGGCTTGTTTTACTTTTATGTCTCCTTCATAGATGCCACTAAGCTTTTCCCAAACCTCCTTTGTTGACTTGTAGTACATTACTTTTACAATTTCAAAGTCTACTAGTCCACTCAAGATAACATTCTTAGCCTTTCCATTATTCTCATAGGCCCTAATCTATGTTGGATCAATGGAAGAGTAGTAGGAACAACATAACCATCTATGACTAATTTCCAAACACCAAACCCTAAAGAGGCTACATAGATTTCCATCTTGAAATGCTAGAAAGTAAAATTTGGTCCATCAAACCTAGTTGCTTTGTGAGACCCTTCTTGTGCCATCTCAGATCTTCCTAAAGTTGTCCGACTTCTTCTAAGGAACTTGGCTATGATACCATTTGTTGGAACATTTTTACTGTTGTGCCAAAAGATTGACCTATTCACGCCTAATACAATGCCAAAGATAAGTGGATCCACAGGAGGCGATTAGTCCATGTCCTAAATCCAAAGTGAGATACTGGCGATTATTCCAACAATCCCCCCTTAGTATCACCCAAGGGGATTTGAACCTGCAACCTGGCTCTAATACCAATTATTGAACACACTACAATACTAAGAGGGAGATGAATCAATATTCTATCAAATCTCAAACCCTCTTAAATAAATAGGTACTTTAAATTCTATTGCATAAGCAAGAACATGAAAGAAGAAGAAAATGCACAACACTAGATATACATGGAAAACCCCATGAGGAAAAACCACAATGAGAAAAGCTACTAGGAGCTATTGTCCTAATCCAGCCTCACAAGATGAACAACATTAACAACTTTTTTTAGGGCTACAACCCAAGGAAGCTACAACTCCCTGATTATAGTTTTAGGGTCACTCCAAAGGAAGCTACAACTCCTTGATCTGAGCACACAATCAAGAATGATTACAAAATGGCAATCCTTCCATTGTTTGAAATTGATGATTAATCTCACTCTTTTTGATGATTGTAATTCTACTTTGCAACCTCTACAATTGTCTTCTCAACTGCCTACTACCTCACTGCTTTAAGAAATTAAGAAGTTCTACCTTTGGCTCACTTCCTCTAGCAAACAATCAAGCACACTTCACTTTCCTTTTGTCATAGAGATATGATCAAGATGAAACTGAACATGATCTTCCACAACAACTTTTTCTCCTTCAATCGCTTACGTATTCATCATCATCACACTCATCCTAGATAAAATAGGTTTACAATTTATACATTATATTACATCAATTACATCTCATGTTAGGCTATAACAACAAAAATATTACATCTCCAAGTCGGCCAAGGATAAAACAATCAACATGATATGTGTAGAGGGAAAGACCCAAAAGAGTACACACAATGCTAGGAAGAGGAACATACCTTGTAGATTCCAACACATGCTTAACCTAGTCCCAAACTATCTTCACACCTTTGATCTTCTATAAAAATCATTTGCACACTTTGCAAATACAAGTTAGGTCAGTCATAAATAAGAAAATGTAGCTTGTAACATGTTGGCCTTCACATCTATTGGCAGTACACAAAAAGATAAAAAAATTATTTGTGCTTCTCCTAGATGAGTCGGCACGACCCATACAACACCTTCAAACACTCCTTAAGCTCCACCCAATCTTGAATTTGTGGCGCACACCTTCAACATACCTTAGTCGACCTCAGCAAAAGCACGAGCCAACAAAACATCATTTTGGACCACTGTCAATACTGGAGAAGTCAAAAAATATTTTTTGGAGTATCAACAAGCATCACATGATACTCAAAAACAAACTCATGCATTTGTTTCATAACTTCATGCAACAACAAGCTGTCACAAGCCAACAAACATTGAAACCAATCTTCATCCAACATAGTCCAATATACTATCACTTCCAACTTTCTCTATGGAAAGAATATTGACATGAAACTTTGGATATAATAACTTCACATCTCAATTAACTTAACTTTTGATCCACACAACCATATTTGCAAATGCAGAGATATGACAAAATTTTCACCTTTGAGAACATCTTTATAGAATCAACATAGTCTTCAATCTGCCACTCTCAAAACATCTTTCTAGTGACTTAAATGATTTGTAACTTGGATCACACATGCCTTGACCAAACATAAATCTATCCTCCAAATTGTAGGAGAAAAATATCATCAACAGAGAAATTCAAAGCATTTCTTAGAGACTCTGGCAACCAATCAACTAGACTGCAACACCCTCCATAGAACATTTGACATCAATGACAACCAAATTGCAACAAACTCCAAAAAGGAAGCAAATCTAGTTGAGATAATTTCAGGTACAATTGATGAAGTATTACATATTTTTAATACCTTACAATAATATGAGGAATGATTATTAGATTATGATTCTTCTAATTGCATGTGTCCACATAAGAATCAGGTTTCTTCTTACCAAGCTATTGATGGTGGTGTTTTTCTTATAGGAAATAATGTTTCTTGTAAGACTATTGGGATTGGGAGTATTAAGATTAAAATGTTTGATGGTATTGTAATGACATTAATAGAGGTAAGACATGTACTAGAACTCAAAAAACTATTTAATTTTTTTGGGAGTTTTAGATTTTGAAGGCTATAAATTTACATGTCAAGGTGGATTATTGAAAATATCTAAGGATAATGTTGGTGGTCATGAAGGATACAAAGATTGGAAACCTTTACAAGCTAGAAGAGAGTATTGAAATAAATGAAGAAACAATGGTATCTATGAAAGAAAATTAATCTACTCATTTATGTCATCAATAATTGGATCATATGAGCAAGAAAGGGCTAAAGGTATTGATAAATCATAATTTACTTCCAAATTTAAAATATTTGAATTTTAATTTCTACAAGCATCGTGACTTTGGGAAGCAACATAGATAAAATTTTAGAATAGGTATTCATACAAGTAAATGTATTCTAATCTATATTCATTCAAATGTTTGGGGGCCATCCATTACAATTTCTTTTGGAGGATCATCATATTTATGATACTAATAGATGATTAGTCTAGAAAGGTATGGGTCTATATTCTTAAAAGTAAAGCTGACGTGTTTAATATATTTAAGCAGTTTAGAGCTATGGTTGAAAAGAGTAATGGAAAATCAATCAAGTGTTTAAGAATAGATAATGGAGGTTAGTTCACATGTTTGGAATTTAAAAATTATTATAAGGAAGCTAGAATCAAAAGGTATAAAACCATAATTTGCACTCCTCAACTAAATGGTGTGGTTGAATGCATGAACAATACTCTTCTAGAAAGAGAAGGAGCATGTTCAATAATACAAAGTTGGAGTAAGAGTTGTGGGTAGGAGAAGTTAATGCAACATGCTATATAGTAAATTGGTCATCATCAATTGCAATAGATTCTAAGATTCTCAAAGAGGTATGGACAAGTCATTATTGTGATTATTCAAATTTGATCTTTTTTGTGATGTATATGCTCTTATTTCTAAAGATCAATATTTTAAATTATACCCTAAATCCAATAAATATATTTGTGTTGACTATAGTGATGGAGTTAAGGGATACAAATTGTGGGATCCTACTGTACACAAAATCACCATTAGTAGAGATGTAGTTTTTGATGAATCTTCTCTCAAAAAATCAAACATAGTAGAAGTTGATTTAAAATAGGAACAAGTACCACAATATCAACAAATTTAGTTGAAAACTTATTCATTTGCAGAAAATAGGAAGTAGGAAGAAGCTTTTGAAGAATAAGACGAGGATGTGGAAAATATATAGGAAAATGTGGAATTGTTGTAACTAGATCTAAGGAGATCTGCTCAAGTCATAAATCAACCTAAAAGGTATGATGATTATGTTTCATCTATTGTTTTGATTTATAATTATGGGGAACCTAGTTGTTATCAAGAAGCAATAGATGGTATTGAAAATGGTAAATGTAAAAATAATTGGATGCCTTGGAGAAGAATAAAACATGGAACTTGGTAGAACTCCCAAAGGGTAGGAAATTTGGTTGAAAACAGGTCTAAAAATTGAAGAAGGGTGTTGATGATAAAGTTGAAAGATACAAAGAAAGGCTTGTAGCAAAAGGGTATTCTTAAAAGCAAAGTATTGATTTTCATGATTTCTTTTCACCAATTTTTAAGCTTGTTTCTATTTAGGTTGTTTTAACTCTAGTTGCGTTACTTGATCTTGAGTTAGAGAAATTATCTATGTTAAAAAAAATTACATGGAGATTTTGATGAGGAAATATATATGGAACAACCAAAATAGTTTATTCAGGATCACAAAAATAATTTTTTTTTGCAAACTCAAGGAGTCATTATATGGCTTGAAGAAATCTCCCAAGAAATGGTACAAGAAGTTTGATTCCTTCACGGTGAGATAAAAATTTACAAGAAGTGAGAATGACCATTGTGTTTACTTTAAAATTTTGAAAAATGGTTTATTCATTATCTTGGTGTTATATGTTGACAATAGACTTGTAGCAAGCAAAATAATAGTTGAGATCAGTGGGTTAAAGACTCAGTTGGCTAATACTTTTGATATGAAGGATGTAGGAGCAAAAAAAAATTTGGGCATGGAGATACATAAAGATAGGGAACATGATAAGCAAGTTGGTTATCACAATAGAAGTATGTGGATAAGATTCTTATGATATTTGATATGATGAATGTGAAACCAATAAATATCCCTTTGACTTCCCATTTAAACTTTCTTCAAGTTTATGTACAAGTAATAAATAAGAATGATTATATGTCTCGTTTATTGTATGCTAATGCAATAGGAAGGTTAATGTATGTGATGGTATGTACAAGACCAAATATTTTAGATGCAATTGGTATTATTAGCAGATACATAGAAAATCCAGGTAAAGAGAATTGAGTAGCAGTGAGATGGGTGCTTCAGTATCTTAGAGACACATGTGATTATTGTATTACCTATGATGATTGTAGTGATTCAAACTGTGGTTATGTTAAACTAGATTTTATAGGTGATTTGGATAAAAGGAGATTTACTTTAGGTTATGTATTTACTCTTACATGAGGATATATTTATTATTCAAATGTCAAAGCTTCAAGGAATAGTTTATTTATCCAATATTGAGGTAGAGTATATGGTTATCTCACGTGCATGCAAAGATGCAATTTCGCTAATGGGTCTTTTGGGTGATTTTGGAAAAGTGCACTACACGGTGATTGTATTTTGTGATAGTCAAAGTGTTATCCATTTGGCTAAAAATCTAGCTTATCATTGTAGAACCAAGCATATTGCATTTAAATACCATATTGTAAGAAAAATTATTGATGAAGGTGGAGTAGGTCTTGAGAAAGATCATACACTGAAAAATTATGCAAAAATGTTTAGAAAACTAGTACTGTTAGAGAAGTTGAGGTAGAGTTTGACTTCTCTTGGCTTGCAAAAAAGTTGATGAATAGGCACGGGCAAGTATCAAGTAAATATTTTGTCAAGGTGGAGATTGTTGGATAATTATAACAATTAAATCAGTAAAACAAAATTCTTATCTTACAAAAATCTATTTTTTCCTAGAGATAATTCATAATTTCCTTAAGGGAAAAATCTAGATTTTTCTAAGTTTGATGGTGGTTGTTATATTGAATATATTATATATATATCTATGTAGCCTTTAAAGACAAATTGTAATTGAATAACATCACCTATATGAAGATTGTAATCCAATTCTTTGAGCAATAAGAATACTGATACTTTGTCCTGGATGTTTCCTTGGAATATTGTCAAGGTTTTACCATGTTAATCTATACATCTTGTTTGTTATTTATTATTCTATTTTCTTTTCTTTTTTATTTCTTCACGACTAATTTTTGCTACAAATATTATTTAATTTTTTGGGTTTAGGTTTCTGGCCCACATCTTGATGTCCCAAGCTTCACCCACGAAGCAAACATACATATATATTCTACATTGGTCATCTTAGGAAAGGATTTTGCAAACTTCTTCCATATTAAATACACTTTATGTTTATCACCAAGCTTTGCATGTATGATAATAAGAGAATTATTAGCATTACAATCATTCCTTATGAAAATCATGTTCTTTGTTTCTATCAAGCATCCTGTGCTTTCTTAATAAACCTCCTGTGATATAAATGGATTACTATATATATATGATAGATTACTATATATGTACCAATCATATTTGAATCTTCCATCAAATTTCAATTTATCTAAAATTTTCTCTTTCTATTAATGTCTAAAAAAAATCAACACAATTTTTCATCCAAATTTCGTAAGTAAATGAATCTTGTGAAATTTTATCAACCTATAAATCTTTACCACAATGATTACATGTATCAATTCTTCACGTCAAGATATACTACTTTCACTCGAGGATATTGATCGTCTTCACATATTGTGATATTACATTTTGAAGACATGTCTATTATATTTGTTTGAAAGTTCTCGAATCTTTTTCACCAAAACCATCTTGTGCATATCCTATCATATTTATTTGTCACGATGGAGTGAAGGCTGGCAAAGGTTAAAAAGTTTGGTGTTCCACCTACAAAGTGCATTTTCTTGAAAGTTTCAAAAGCCTTTTCATCATATTTATTTTGGGAATATCTAGTGGCTGGGTCGTTCTCTGCAATCATGGTGGTCCATAATATCTACCAACAACTTAAATATAATATCTTTACATTTGTAGCTTACATTGCTTGAAAGTTTTTATAGCCTTTTCCACACATCCATTCCATACACGACCTACAATTATGGTAGTCAACGAGACACATTTTTCACATTTTGTTGAGGTGTTCGGTCAAAGAGTCAGTGTGCCTGTCTACACTTCCATCTTTTTCACACATGTCTACCATGGTGGCTGCAACACTAATATCTAATAAAAACCCCTTTGTTATTCTTTGATAGATGTCCACACCTTGTTGCATTGCTCTTATTTTAGTGTAGGCTAGAAGGATGTTTGGAAAATATTATGGAGTTTGGCTTTACACCGGTCAATACATTTTCTTAGAGTTTCCAATTTCTTTAAACTAAATCCATTTCATACAGTTATTGTGTGTAGTGTTTTTAATCTATTAAAAATGCAAGAAATCAAGTAAGAGACGAAAAACAAGCAAAACACTCAAGATGGGCGGTGAGGAGCTAAAACCAATGTACAAAGTCCTCTGTTATGTAGATTTGCCCACGATGTTCGGTTGGGTGTGTGTTCACTTGAAATTTTGACAACATAATGACACTCCAATACAAAATGGGTGAGAGAGATGAAAATGGCTAAGTGTTGGGATAAATAGATTGAAGGGTTTTTGGATGAATAGTCAGGATTGATTGATAGAGATCAATGGTTGGGAGAGGGTTGACCCACTTAAGCTTGGATTAAGTGTGTGCACATGTTTAGTGGGTAGGTTAGGTGAGGATTGGGATTGGGATTAGGATTAAGAAAAAGTGATGGAGGATTTGGCATTTGAAATATTAAATAAATAATTTATTTAATTTATGGGATAGAAAGGGTAAGGTATGATAGACAATAAAAGTATTTAATTATTTAATTAAATACTTTAGGGATTTAGAGGACTTTAGGGGTATTAATTGAATAATAGCAATATTATTTAATTAATGTGAAAAAAATGCTATTTAGATGAAAAGGGATAAATTTGACCAAACGTAAGTGACCAAATTTAGGTGTCTACAGTTATAATTATTAATTTTTATTTTTGGTTATTTTACAATTTTCTCGATTCACAATCTCAATGTATTATTTGTTAAAAATCTTTTAACTTCACAAGTTGTTAAAAATATAATCTTTTAATTTCATAACCTCTTAAAAATCACAATTACTTGAAAAGTATTAAGTTGTGATAACTTGTGTTTATGAATACTAATCTACTAAAAATGAGTAATTTTAAAACATTCCTTCACTCTACATTGAAACTCATGTGCCAATGCAAGTTCCAAATCTTAAATGTATCCAACTCCACCTCAAGAAAACTTTAGAAAACTTGTCTGTCAAAGCTATGAATGCTATGAAGGAGAAAAATGGTATAATTTTTTAATGAGTTAATATTTTCCTTTGAAAACTTGTCACATTGTTAATAATAATGTCATAAGACTCCTTGTCAAACCATTTTACTCCAACTTCTATAAAACTCCTAATTTAATCCTTTCCACAAAGTACCTAGAGAAAACTTGAAAATTAAAATCTCCCAAATTGCAAGGAATTTCAATGGGAAAATTTCCCATTGTTTCAAATGACCTCAAGAATATCCTTGTAAACTGATTTCATTCAATCCCTTACATATTTTAAAATTTAATTGTTTCCATATTTTGCTACATTGTGTGACTGCTTCAAAGACTTCGACTGAAATGAAAGACTATTCTTTGTTAAAATGACACACCTTTCCACATGAACTAGATAAACTATGATACTTATAGGATGGACAAATATAATGACTGGCATGGAAAACATGTGACACTAGATAATTTTATGACTAAGATTGACTTGATAAAGGTATTTGACACATGATGATCTTTGTTGTTTTTATGCAAAAAAGTTTAAATTTTGTGGTGTCAAAATGGGTCTAATAGGACCCAAATAACAAGGAACTATAGGTAATATTTAGTAGACTCCCACAAAAATATAAATTTATAGTTGAAGCCTTAAAATCCTTAATTGAATAATTTTGAAAAAATAAAATAAACGGGTATCACTTAATTAAAGAAATGTTGTAAAAAGATAATTTGGTTGTCAAAATTGAGGTTGGATATCCAAAACATATTTTGGATTACTCAAACACAAATTTTCTCCAAATTTATATAGATTTATCTTTAAATAAAAATTGTTCCAAGGTATTTTTAAATGATAAATCATTTTTATGTTAAAATAAATCACACACACACACACATAACTTGTTGTTCTAAGGTCCACATTGAATTTTTTATTTAGCATAATACCTACAAAATCACTATCAAAACCTCCATCTCAAGCATCATATAAACAGAAGTAGTACACAAAACCATCAAACAATAATTAAAAAATAATGAGGTTAAACCAACCAAAAAAGTGATGTCCAAATACCTAGTTAGAAAACCAACAACTAAATCCCACAATGAGTTCACATGCTAAATAACACATTCATTCCACCTACCATGTGTGCATCATAATCCACTCACCAAATTGGGTGTGATATTTTGGATTCATTATTTCCATTTAAAGGTGACTTATCATGTGTCATAATACACATGATCATAAGTTGATCAACAAATACTCCATCTTACAACTCTTTGTTTCATTCTAAATATTTTTATATTTTTAATGTAGGAGGCCCAAATTTTAATCTAAGAGGCCAGTAGGACCATTTTTTATTAGGAAAAATGGTGTCTCAACCTTACAATTATAATAGGTTAATATATTAAGTGTAGGGGGTCAAAAGGCGGCGTACACCCCTTGTAGGGTCTAGGGGGATGACCCCCCGATGAGGGTTCTGGGGGTCACGTGTCCCAGCGGGGGTTCAAAGGAAGCTCCCTCAAAAGCCATATTTTACATGTATATTTTATTAAATTGTAAATATGGATCATTCATCATTAGGTCTTTAATCTGATGATAGATATTTCTTTGGATTGGTTTCTCTAGTTGGTGATACTCCTATGAGAAGCTTTCTCTACAAGTATATTGTAATCTTTGTGACTTTTGAATAATATATTGGGTGGCTTTTGGAGTGTGGGATTTTTCTCTTGAAAGGGTTTTCCCCACGTAAATTACTATGTTGTGATATGTATGATATTTATGTAATTGTTGTAAATATCTGATTTTTTTTACATTACCCTCCTCTCGAAGTTAGTTTAGGAAGTTGTTCCACTATCTTAACTTCCTTACAAGTGGTATTAGAGCCTAATCACCTTTGGTTTTAATTGTGGACCTTTTTGGTTTTTTTGAACTAATCTAGATTTGAGTGAGAGCTTGTGTTGAAGATACTTTATGATCTTTGTTGTGGGAATGTTTAGATGACAAGTTCATCAAGAAGAATAGAGGTTGATTTTTTTTTTTAAATAAGTTTGAGATGTGGAAGTTGAAGATGGAGGATCTATTGATAGATCAAGATCTATGGGATGTTATTGATGAGAAAGTTTTAAGATCCACATATCCTAATTTGGCTACTCAATATGATGTTATGGACCATAAAACCAAGGGTCTAATTACATTATTCTTGAAAGAATTTATTTTAATCAATGTCCATGAAGAGATCTCTGCACATAAACTATGGAAGAAACTTGGTGAGATGTATCAAGAAAAATATTTAGTGAATGATATTTTCTTTGGGAAGAAATTGTATTCCTTGAAAATGAAAGAGGGTGGACGAATTACAGACCACCTAAAATCATTCAATATGTTGGTGGCTCAATTGACTTCATTTGGTGTCAAAATGGATGAGGAAGAAAAATATTAGATCTTGCTTTGTTCTTTGCCTAATTCATCAGATTCTCTTGTTATGACTATTGAGAGTACTTCTATTATCTTGAAGACTCAAGATATGGTGGGTTCTTTTCTTTATAAAGAGATGAGGAGAAAGGTATCCATCAATGCCAAGGAATCCCTAAATGTTCATGGAAGACCTAAATAAGAAGGAAAGAAGAATAAGAAGTGTGATAAATCTGAGTCCAAGGGGAGATCCAAATCTTCTGAAATGTCCAAAGTTATTTTCTTGAAGTGCAGTGAGCCTGGAAACTTTTGTAAAGAGTGCAAAGAAGAAAAAAGAAGAAAAAGAAGCAATTCAATTTTGATTATGAGTTCAAGAAGGAAGATGGTGATGCATCCATTGAAGCTTTGGCAGCTCATGTAGGTAATGATACATGGTTCATTGACTCAGATGCATCTTTCCATATGACCTCTAATAGAGATTGGTTTTCTAAAAATGAAGAATTTTATGGAGGCAAGGTATACCTAGGTGATGATTCTTGTTTAAATATTGTTGGTTGTGGTAAATTTAGAATTAGGTTTCCTGGTGGTAGAATAAAAAGGATTAATGGTGTGTTGCATATCCCTGGATTAGCATGAAATTTGTTATTTGTGAGAAAATTAATAGATGCAAGTGTGCATGTAGTATTTTCTAATACAAGATGCAAGATAGCTATAGGTGTTATGGTGATTGCTAGATGTGTCATATATGGCATATTGTATAAGCTTGGTGCATGCACTATTGAGTGCAATAGTATTGTTGATACCAAAAATTGGTAAGGTAACAACCTTATGGGAAACTCAGTTAATGGGGGAACCAATTGCACTAAACTGAGTGACCTCTGGGTTTTTTAAGAAGTCGGCTTCTTTTGTATTTGGGGTTTTGGAATGGGAAAAGGAAGGAGATATAAAAAATAAAGATCTAACTAAGGCGATGCGCCAAGATGTAGATATAGGCACGGTAAATCTATCTTTTGGGATGCAATTTAAGGGCCCGTTCAGCAATTTGCTAAGTCCCAGAATAACATAAATCAAAGATGAAAACCTGAATAATTTATCCACTAACATAAAATAATTCCCATACACATTTACTGAAAAGAAGAGTCAAAGACATGATCTAAGTCAACAAGCTTGTATTGAAATCATAGAAGTTCTGCAAATAAACAACTCAGTACAGTAATGACACAATATAATGTTTTTTCAAATAGCCTAAGAAAATAGAAAGGCCAAACAATGGCACAATCTGAAAGTCTTATACACTAATCTAAAAGCATTACAAGAGGCTTGGTGTCTTTCACAATTTTTTTTGTATCTTCCGAACTCATTTTTAGAAGGAAGAAGCAATATATATAGAAAATAATCCCATCACCTGGCAGGCCAATAACAGAAAATATTCTGAATCACGAGCAATGATGACTGTAAACAATGATCTCCCCTGTCTGTTGCAACAAAAAAAATATTTGAGCCATGGAACATGGTCGCTTGCGAACCAGATGCATCCCCTGTGAATGATGGCAGTGGTCCCAACAGAACATAGTGTTGACATGTGTTGCCTACCCACGAAGGCAGTTAGTACACGTGGCAATATGGCAAGGCATGTCGCTCGCTCTTTCCTTCCTCTCAATGAAATGTCTACAGAAGAGACATGTGGCGACAAGTTGGAGCCTATGGTTCATTCTTCCCTTCTTGCGATCAAAACCCGTGCTAGGAAGACACGTGGAGGCATCCTCTACTACTCCAGCACTGATTGTGGGGTCCACCAAAAGTGAACATGGATATATGCTACGTGGTGCTCAGACGGGCCTAGTTGAAAAGTGAAGGGAAGCTACCTCGAAGTGCCTGTGGTGTTGACACGTGGAAGCATGGGGGGCCGGTTGAAAAGCGAAGGGAGAAATCCCTGTGAAGAGCGCCTAATGGACATGTGGCAGTAGCGAATGAAGTTCTTTAAAAAGGGGCTTGATGATGTTCAAAATATAAGGCACGGGCCAAACTTAGCAAAACAACAATAACCCGAAGGGAGCTCGAGGAAATTTATGACCACAAGTACTATAAAAATCAATTATGTGGCTACTTTATTGGAAGAGGTGAGGGTTCCATCTTCAATGGATGGTCATGGATTTTGGGTACCTAAGGGTGCTCTTTCTTTTGTATCAAATTTACCTACAAAGAAGACTATGTTATGACACCAAAGACTTGGCCAAACTAGAGAAAAGGATCTAAAGACCTTGAAAAATAAGAATCTTGCTAAATGGTTGTCTAATTGTAATGTTGAATTGGATTTTTGTGAGTATTGCATTTATGGATAACAAAATTGTGTTCAATTTTACTTGATTTCTCATAAATCTCATTATTTATTAGATCTTATTCATTTTGATGTGTTTGATCCTATAGATGTTCCTTCGATCAAAAAATCCACATATTATGTTTCATTTGTTGATGAGTATAGTAGGACATGGTTATATTTTCCAAAGAGTAAATCTAAAGTTTTCAGTTGATTTAAATAATTTAAAGCAATGGTTGAGTTGTAGACTGGAAATAAAATAAAATATTTAACAACTGATAATGGTGATGAATTTTTATCTAATGATTTTGATAGATTCTATAAATATTTTTGCATTCATAGACAAAATATAACTCCATATTCTCCATAAAAAAATTGAGTTGAAAAAAAATGAACAAGACATTGATGGAGAAGGCTTGGAGTATGTTAAGTGGTGTTGGTCTAGAAGAAAGGTTTTGGGTTGAAGCTATTACCATTGATTGTTACTTGATTAGTAGGTATCCTACATCAACTCTTGTTGATAAGACACATATGGAGGCACGGTTGGGTCACAAGCCTTCACCAAGATATCTTAGAGTTTTTTATTATGAGAAATATGCACATGTGCCAAAGAAAGCGAACAAAGTTGGAAAACAAGTCTACAAAATGTGTCTTCATTAAAGATACACTTATGGTGTGAAAGGATACAACTTTGGGATCCTATTTCACAAAAGGTAATATATATTAGAAGTGTTATTAATTTAGAGAAACTAAGTCTTCTTTTGTTACATTACATCCAAAACAAACTTAATAGAAAGATGTGATTCAACTTCCCTCTGCACCGAAAAAAGTTGAATCGAGGCCCCTAAATAAACAAGAAGGTGAGGAGAGCTCATCTAGATTTGAATCTTTAGAAGAGGAGGAACCTCCAAGTCGACTTGTTTGTAGGTCTACAAGGCATAAACAACCATCTAAAAGGTATTCACCTGACGATTGGACATGTACTTTTTGTTTGCATACTAACATGGATGAACCCAAACCTACATAATAGGAATTAGGTATGAATGACACAAAATCCTAGAAGATTTCTATGGATGAAGAAATGATAGCTTTGAAAAAGAATGATACATGGGATCTTGTACCATTTCTTTAAGGACAAAAAACTATTAGTTGCAAATGGGTGTTTAAGGAAAAGATGGGTTCAAATGGAGGTATTGAGAAGTAAAAAGCATCGTTGGTTGTGAAAGACTACTCTTAGGTTGAGGGTGTTAATTACGGTGAGATATTTTCTCCTGGTGAAAAAATGACATCCATTAGATTTTTCCTTTCTATTACTATTACTTATGATCTAGAGGATGAACAAATGGATATAAAAATGGATTTCCTTAATGGTGATTTGGAGGAGGATATTTATATGACATAGCGAGAGAACTATGTGTTGAAAGGTAAAAAAAATGGTTTGTAAATTGAATAAATCTTTGTATGGGCTCAAACAAAGTCCTAGGATGTGGTACTAGAAGTTTGATACAAATGTGTTGAGTTTGGGATTTGAGAATTCTAAACAATATCACTATGTTTATTATAAATATGATGGTGATCATTTCCTATGTATTGCATTATATGTTAATGATATGCTATTTATTGTTAAAGGGAAATGAATTATTTTAGAACTAAAGTCTCAACTTACAACTAAATTTGAAATGAAATATTTTGGTGAAATTAAGCACATTCTTGGGATGGAAATTAAGAGATAGAGTGAACAAAAAGTTATGGCATAGACAGAGTAGGTATTTCAATTTAGTTTTACAAAGGTTTAACATATGAAAGTGTAACCCATTGTGTGTTCCTTTTACATATGGAATGAAGTTATCTATTGTAGATTGTCCAAAATCCCCATTAGAGATGGAAGACATGAGTAGAGTGCCTTGCCAGACTTTAGTTGTAAGTTTGATGCATGTTATGGTTTGCCTTATACTAGACATTTCCCAAGTAGTGGGAGTTCTTACCATATATCCTAGTAGAATTTATTAGGATGTAATTAAAATATTCTTCAAATATTTATGGGGTGCCTCAAAGTATTCCTTATTTTATCATGGTAATTTGATAGGAGATAGACTCTCCCTTGATATTCATGGTTATGTGGATTTAAACTAGACATGTGATGTTGATAGCAAACGATCTACTAGTGCTTATGTGTTTACTTTAGTTGATGGTGCAATTAGTTACATGAGTGAGTGATAGGCTATGGTTGATTTGTCTATTATTGAAGTTGAGCATATGGAAACCACTCATGCTTTTAAAGAATCCATTTGGATTAAGAGATTATGTTCAAATGTTAGAATAAAACAAGGTGTAGTGACAGTTTATTGTGACAATCAGAGTACAATATGCCTAGCTAAGAACTTGATATTTTATGTCAGGACCAAGCAATTTGATGTACAACATCATTTTGTCAGAGATATGGTCGAGGATGGCAGGGTGAAGCTAGTTAAGGTAGAGAATTTGATGAATGTTGTAAATTATTTAACTAAGTTTGTGAGCATAGAGAAGTTCAAATGGTGTTCAAATTCTATGGGCCTCTTAACCCTTAGTAATTAAATCATGGCATTGATCCTTCCATTGCTCTTTCAAGGTGTTCAACAAGTGGGAGATTATTAGAAAAATGGTATCTCAACCTTGTAATTATAACAAGTTAATATATTGAGTACGAGGGGTAACCCTTGTGGGGTCTGGGGTCGTATGCTTTGACAAGGGTTCAGAGGCAACGCCCTTGAAAGCTACATTTTATGTATATTTTATTATTCTAAATTTGGACTATTCATCATTAGGTCTCAGATTTGATGGTAGATATTTTTTGGCTTGTCTTACCCTAGAAGGTAACCCTATTTTATGAGGGAATTGTACTACAATTGTACATTTTGATGTATTATGAGAGTTTGGTAGTTGTTGTGTTGTCTCTGGATCTCTAGTTGGTGATACTTCTATGAGAGCTTACTTTGCAAGTATATTGTAATCTTCATGATTTCTGAATAATATATTGGGTAGCTTTTGGAGTGTGGGATTTTTCTCCCAAAAGGGTTTTCCCCACGTAAATCACTGTGTTGTGGTATGTATGATATTTATGTTTATTTTTATTTATTTTTTGTAATTGTTGTAAAGATTTGATTTTTTTTTGCATTACCCTCCTCTCAAGGTTAGTGTAGGAAGTTGTTCCACTACCTTAACTTCCTTACATTTTTTAAATTAAAGAGAAAAAATATTTACAGTCAATATATTATAAGGAATATTGAAAAACCTATTTTTTGTCCAAAAATTAAGTCTATATCTTAGAAATTAAGTTTTTTTATGTTTCATAGTCTAAAAACTACACTTATTTAACATTAGAAGACAAATAAAGATACATCTCCTAACATTATCCCACTTTTCAAATACCCTGCAAGAGAAAAGTGTACCAATACTTATGAACTAATTTCTAGGGGCTAGGAGGCTCATAGACTCATAGCATCACCTAAAAATTTATGTGTTCACTAGCTTCATCTATGCATCTATAACATTTTATAGAGTGTCAAAGTTTTATAGCATCACCTTCCCATCCTCCACCATGTCACAAAAAATGGTACTAATTTTTTTTTTTTTTTTGATAGGTAAAATGCAGACTAGTTGCATATATTGATTTGAACAAAATTTACAAAATGAGCATGAATCCTGGCCATGCCAGCCACCAGATTCCACGAATACAAGATCATGATAGACTACCCTTAACCAATAGTTCACCCCCCTGTCAATTTCAAAAAACAAACACCAATCACTACCGCATTTTAAACATTTTCATCATAGAATTGCATGTTTCTACCAAGTCCAAGAAGTCCCTGAGCCATTGCAAACCAACCACCTCGACCACGCCCAGTCGTTTGCAGAGGAAATCCACTCTAATCTGTGCCTAGAACTGGTGACGAGCCAACTTCTCACCCACCGCATCCAGAATGAACGACTGCCACTCCACTTCGACACCCTATTGGAACATTGTCTTTATGTCATCTGGGAATGGAATTCCCACACCAGGCCTTGCTACCGCCACCATGCTCAAGTTCTCCTCCAATATTGTAGCTTCAAACACCATTCTCATAAGAACTAGACACAAAACTTTAGGCAAATTTAGTTCCAACAAAGATGCCAGAAACCACGAGGAGATGTTTGAATTCGCCCTTGTTTTGTTGTTGGAGAAACAAAATTTCCTCCCAAGCACCATTCAGACTGCCTCCAAACACAAGATGTCCTTATTTTGGAAAATATACTTCAGTCTCTGGTCTGAAATGAATCTAGTGAATGTCGCCTCCGACTTCCTACATTTTAGCTTTATGGGGGTCTCCATTTTTTATGTGTGTTGGAAGCAAGTGCCATCTTCCTTAAATAATTGCATTCCCATTCATGGCCGAGCCAAGGCCATCTTTCACCATTAATTCCAGCATTACCTACCTCCATTCCACCGTCGAGAGGGAGTACGAGGCCATCCAAGTGTAAGCTTGTCATACTTCCATTTGATTTGGGATTTCTTGTATTTGTCATTTTGCACTCTCCAATGTTGTCTCTCAATGAGGTTCGCACTTTTTCGACTCTCATTGAATCCTTTCCCTCGTGCGACATTGAATGCCAATTTTAATCTTGGCTAGAATACATGCGTTTGGTGGCGAAATACTGAAAGGGGAACCAACCGTGGTGTTTATCACCATTTGTCCTTACTGACACCTAGGATGCCCATGTGTCGATCTGGCCAAGCTGGCATAGTGACCCCCAAGTATGACACATGGAAAAAAATTAATGTTCTTTTTACTATCATCAAAGGATGGGTTATTTTCCAAATATATGACACTCTAACTACCACATATAACTATAGTAGCTTCTAGACTCAATCCCACATTTCAACACAATCACTTAAGTCAAATGGCTTCCTCACAAGACTATCTTCCATGTATTATGATTATATAGTGGACAAAGTGACCAAATCCTTTTTCTTGCTCATTCAACTAATAGCACCACTAATCATAGTTAAAATATATCCACTACTATATCTCCTACTATCAACATACCCAATATGAATGCATAAATTCATGAATATTCATTGAATACTAGTCCCTGTAGAATTAACATGATAAAAAATGGAATATTTTGAGGTACCCTAAAAATATCTAAAGACCATCTTCACTCCATCCCAATATACTCATCTAGGATTATAAATGAAATAGCTAAGGAATCCCACTACTTGGGTGATGTCTAGTCTCGAGTGTAGACCTTACAATATGTTAAAATCCCAACAGCGCTAGCATAAGGTACTTTAGTCATATTCTCCATCTCACTAGGAGAAGTAAGACACTACTCAACTGAGAACTTAGTCTCTAATAAAATAGGAAGATACGAAGGTTTACAAGTTGACATGCTAAATTTCTCTAACACAAAGTTCACATACTTACTTTGTCCCAACAAAATATTTCTATTAGCTTTATTTTTATAATCTCCATCTCAAAGATGAACCTATTTTACCCTAACTCATTCATCTAACAATGTGCTGAAATTTGGAAATTTAATTCATACATTATATTATTCCTATTATAAAAAATAACATATCATCAACACATAATGAATAATGAGAAAGTGATCATTTCCCATCTTATAATAGATACAATGATTCAATTTGGAACTAAAAAAAGTTAATCCTAACATATATGTATCAAAATTTTGGTATCACTCATAGGATATTGCTTGAGACCATACAAATATTGTTTCAACTTACAAAAGAAATTTTCTTTACCTTTTTCAATGTAGTGCTCTAGTTGTGAAATATAAATTTATTTCTACAAACTACCACAAAGGAAATTTGTCTTCACACCCATCTATTCAACCTCAAGATCAAACATTGTTGCAATAAATAATAGAAATTGAATGGATTTAAGTTTACCAACCAATGAGAAAACCTCAACATAATCAATTCCCTCAACCTTGGAACATCCCTTCACAATTAATCTCACCCTATACTTAACAAAATTGCCATTTAAACCAAATTTCTTTTTGAACATCTATTCACATCCAATAAGTTTATATCCATCAAACAAAGGTACTAAGTCCCATTTGTCATTTTTATTTAATTATAACCACCACCTTATTCACGACCACTTTCTATGACTCTACATAATTTATACCCATAGTCTCCTTTACATTCCTAGGCTCATCAATATTAGTAATCAAAGAAAAAATGCATCTCCATGTTGAGAAATAACATGAAACTAATGTAATAAAATATCTTAAAAGTATATGTAAATCTAAAATTGAATTGCTTATCTAAGGATTGCCATATGATGATTATGTGATTGCATAAAATTAGCAATAAGATTAAAATAAACAAACCATATGAAATTATATAAAGAAACCCTTTAAAGAAAAATCCATTTGAAAAAGAGGACAAGTATATATTAATGTAAGAGGAAGATCAACTCCAAGAGGGTGAATCACCCAAATAATGTTGTCACAAAACTACTAAAGACTATCAAAGTGACTTTTCAAGCAAAAAATTAGAGATATTATTACATTGTTGAGTAGATTTATGGGTCTTTATACTAATACCACCTTCAAGCCATGGATGTATCTATTTTTAACAATTATAATAAATTAAGACATCATCTTGCATTGGGTAGAAATCGTCAATGATAATTTACATAGATAGTTAACAATACTAGAAGATAATAGAAGTTTGTACATGACTTCTTATCTTGTCTACTCTTTGGCAAGAAAGGTCACATTCATTGGTTTGGAGATAAAAGGAAGAATTGGATTAAAACCAAGAAAAATTATAGTATATGAATATTATCCTCAACTAGAGATTAAGCAATATATGGCTCATTACAAGAGAGTTAATTGTTTTTATATAGTTAGTAAAATTTATATGAAAGGTGATAAATTTAAGATATTATCAATAAAAGTAGGCAATCATAGTAATTGGTTCATCTAGTTTCCAAAAAAATTATACATAAGAGTAGAAGGTTTTGACAAGACATCATACAAATTGCCTAGGTATATACTAATAATATTATTTTACTAGAATTAATCAAGCAACTTACTAAAATTTAAGTTTTTAGAAGCCAGGCATAAACAAGGGTTTTAGTTTTCTATAGTCATTGGAATATATGTGTATTCTTCACTAATTTATGCAAAATTATTTGATATTGAACTAAAAATATATAACCTCCACGCCTATGATGCAAGACCAAATTTTGAACCTTTTGGTAGGATGGGGAAATATATATCAATAAGGTTAAACATGTGCCTCATTTAGAGGACTATTTGGAAAATTATAATGATGATTATGAGGTTAGAAAAATAAGGTATTATAGATTAGCAATTGAGGAAAATGAAAACCTTGAACATACATAGAGTCCTAGATCAAGTCAAGGATGATGAAGTCATGTTATATAGCTCCTATAAATGTAGAGGGTATTTGATGACTCCAGACCTAAGCCAAATTGGTATGAACTTAAGGAATATTCAAAAAATTCCCATCACTCAACATATCATAGATAGTGAGTAACACAAAGAAAAACTTTTGGGTCAACATGGCTCTGAGTGGGAAAAGGAGTCGAGGGGGGTTTTTGAAAATTCCTAAAGGAAAGGGCGATGGCGATGGTGATTCAGAGGATGACGATGAGTTATCCTGGTTGATTGATGGTTTGCATTTGCGTTTCTGCCTATTGGGTAACTGGGAGAGGTCCTTTTTGCTTCCCCCTTATTCTGCTGGTGTGGTTTATGTTGCTGCTGAGCCAAGAGTTTCTCTGATGGTGATTCTAGTCCCTGTTTGTTGGCTGGGCGACGACTTTGAGAATGTGGAAGATCGGTTTCTTCTCTCCTATGCCCGGCTTCCTCTTGGAGCCTTGAGTTTGTTTGAGGACTACCTTGGTTGCTCGTATGGATTTGTAGTTTGGGTCATGTCTTTTGCACGTCGCTTGATTTTTCTTGTTCATGGCATGAGTGGATTTGTAGTAAGCCTCCTTGTTACTCTTGTGGAGTATTTATGCACCATTAGCTTTATTGTTATGCAATGTCTCCTTGAGGGTGTCATTTTGACTGGGGTTTCAGGGCTTTATGAGTGTGGTTCCTGCTTCAATGACAACATTCTATTTTTTCTTTCTCCCATGGGATGCAACATTTATTCTACTCTATTGGTGGTCGATGATTTGCTAACTTTGGTGGATGTTTGCTTATCAATTTGTTGGTGGAAGGGTGACTAGTCGAAGTATCTTGTGTTGTCCTTTGTGGTGCCCTCGCAGACCTTGGAGCTCCATCTGCTTGGTTGTTCTGCAATGTCTCCTTGAGGGAAAAGATTGTTGTGCTTAGCATATTCATTGTTTGAAATTTTTTGGTTCGGGTGTGGTTAATGGGACATTTGTGCTTTGCTCCATTGACTTTGATTAGTTGATGTATCTTGTTGCTTTTCCTTATGCTAGAGGAAGGGCATTCTCTGGCTGGGGGGGAGCCTTGGTTATCACTTTGGATCTGTCCCATGGTGTTGGTGCTCCATTTTTTGGCATGCTTTTGATGGGTTGGGAGACTGTTGTTCTGTTGGTAGTAATGAGAAAGTCTCCTATAATGTGTTTTTTGGTGCTCTTGTCCTTTATTCTCTTGTGGGGATGGGAATTGTTGCTTTCTCCTGCATGCCCTAGAGGGCCTATGAGGGTTTCAGCCCTTCCTGTTGCTTGGGTTGCTTTGTGGTTGTGGTTGTGTGGATTGGTTCTTCCTCTCCTGTTGCTCTGCTTTGCCTTTTCCAAGCTTATGGCTATAGCCCTTCTCTTTGACTTTGGGCTCCTTGTTTTTGAGCTTGGAAGGTGTTCTATCTTGGTTAATGTTTTGGCTATCTCTCAAGCTAATTTTGAAAAGATGTACATAGTGTATGAGGAAGTATTCATTGTCCTCCTTTCTAGAAGGGTGTCCCCCTTTGTTGGTTTGCTGATGAGTTTCAAAGGTGTTGTGTACACTCTGGTTTTGCATCTTTCTTTGTTAAGTATGATGAAGTTCTTCAAAGCTCTTTTGGGGAAGTTGTTCGTGATGTTGGAGGAAGCTTTTGTAGGTTTCCTTCTTTAATACTTACTTTGCTTAGGCAATGCTTGTTTATGCCTCTGTCGGTGGGGTTGCTCTCAAAGTTCTTGTTGAAAGCCTAGGTGCTCGTATTACTCATGGTTACTATGTGTATTCTCTCTACAGGAGTGTGTGCTACCTTCCTGGCTCTACAAATGGTGTCTCCTATTGAGGTGGAGTCATCTCCTTTAGAGGTGGAGACCTCTCCTATGGAGGTGGAGATGGGTTATGAGAGTGGGGTCGGTTGCTTATGCTTCTTCAGCAAGTCTTCTCCCTTGCAGCTCCATTTGAGGCGGAGACCACTCCTATTGAGGTGGAGTTCGGGTATTGTTGGAGACTCTTTGTTGTAGTGGACAGGGTTCCCATAGTAACTTCTCCTATAGAGGCGAAGAGGTAAGTTGGATAACAGAGTTTATCTACTTCTTCAACATTTTTCATTGTGTTCATATTTGAATTGGGTTCTCTAAGAGTTAAGAGTGTTGTGATATGGTTGTCTCATGATCTGTTGGTTTCAAAATGTTTTGAAATTTGAAATAATTGGTTGGAATTTTGGGTTGTTTTGTCCACCCTTGGGGAGGTTGTGGTGATTGGGTGTTTGTTGTTGTGTTGTGGATGGCTATTTGGCTTATTTTGTTTGCTATGAGGTGGAATCATGTGGTGGAAGAATATGAAGGTAACTAATGGACTCTTGCATCATGCTATGTTGGGTGCGGCCTCGGGACTTATATTTTTGCTCTAGTTAAATGGTTGCTCTGAATCTGTTGGTGCTTAGTTTTATTATCCCAGACTGCTAATTCATGATAGCAATGTTATGGTTTCGTACCTGCTGGACTTTGGTTAACCTCATAAATAGTCTGTGCACTATTTTGGGGATTAATTTGGGGATTTTATTTATGATTAAGTTGATGATGGTTCTGTGGATGCAATTTGGATTAGTGGGCTTGCATACCATTTTGATGTTGTTTCCTGGTGGGGGCTGGTGTTGTTCTTCCCAGCCTATTTCTCTGTTTGTCGTTCTAGCTTTGTAACCACGGGATCAGGGCCCTTTCCCTGCTTATCTAATAAAAAACATATCATATATAGTAGAAAAATTTGGCTAAGTGAACACATAATGGTGTTGAGAGAACAAGGAGTTACTCTCACATATAATAAAGACATATCAAAGAAAATAAAGGACAAATAAAATAATGATATTACATTATTAAATAAAAAGAGAGTACACGAAGCTTCTATAGTAAGGAATATAAAAGAAGCAAGTATGGATCTTTCTCACCTAGAAGACCCAATTCCAACTATTATTATGTCACTTGAAGTTACTATTGTAGCTATGCAAATTACTATGATGACAACCAACATATCAACAATAATCCCACCAACCACTAGTATATAAGTCACTCCCAGGATGTAAGGAAAAATATAATCTAGCATAGCTACTCCTGTCCATTCACTAGTAAGTGATACATAATTTATGTCTCCATAATCTCTTTCTAATACCATTAAGTATGAAAGAATTGGAAGAGAAGGAATTAGCTCAAGAGGGGGTAAACAAAAAATAACTAATATTTCTACTAAGAAGGAAGTTTTGATAGAGAAATAATTGATTAACTTATACTGCAATAATTGAAGGAACAAAATAATCCCTATAAGAAGATAGTGCAGTTTCCTCTTTGCATCTAAATGGAGTTTCAAGAGAAATAAGACAAGAATAGGAGTTGAGGTCAGAAGAAGTTGCAAGGTCAACATATGTAGTTCAATTGAACGTTGAAGACCAACCAATAAGGCCTACACATATAGAGTCACAAGTGTAACAAGAATAAGTGATTACAACAACATCCACCTCTTCCACATGGCTTGAGATTAATAGTACAAATAAGGAAATCTCAAGTAAGTGTTGTCCCTATTGATTTAAGGAGTATGCTTAGTAAAGTGGATACACCTAAGATCAAGAAGAAAGAAATAATATTATCTATCATTACTAGAGATACCTTAGGGTCTAGAATAACACAAGTTGCTACCCCTACAGCTAATAAAGATCATAGAGAATATAGATCAGAATATTATCTTGTCTCACCCATAAATTTGAGGCTTTCTACAAGAGAGTAGGAGATTTCTAAGTCACAATATAATGTAACTATTAATAAAGAAAGATTAAAAAAAGATAAACAAAAGAAATAAGAGCTAAAAAGGCAAATTATTAAATTACATAGCTACATTAAGTAGCTTAAGTTATCCCTTTACAAACTATAAATGGTAACATTGCTACTCCAGTCCTAATTTATCAACAAAAATCTTCATCCTTGAAAAAAAATGAAGAATATTTCAAAGGCTATAAAAGAATGGATATATAGGTTAACTTAATAAATAGAAGAATTCATTAAACAATGCAATAGATTCCTAGGAAATTTCTCATACCTAACAAGATAAAATCAAGAAATTTATTAATGAATGCAAGGCAAGATATGAAAAAAATGAAATAGAACTCCCATGGTTACTTGTTACAGAGAAGATGGGTGATAAAATTATAAATATATATTATATTATCATATAATCTTAAATATTAGAAAATGGATAGAAATAATAAAATGGGAAGAAAAAATATGAAGAACTATCTTGAAGAAATAATTCAACAATGACTCCAAGTAGTTGATATCAAAATTGAAGGAATTGTATTGATTGAGAAAATGATAAAAAATAATTTTCATCTAGATGACATTGAAGATGTAGAAGTAGTCTAAAAAGAATTTAAAAAGGATTTCAATAACATATTAGATTAAATAGATGAAATAATTGATAAAAAAATTATGCAAAAAGCAATAGAAATCAAAGACATGTTCAAATAATATAAGAGAAATTCACATATAAAACTATGCCAAAGTCATTTCATATTATAGAACACAGTGTTTAAGAATAAATTTATACATGAAAAATACAAAGAAGTTATTCCAAAATAATAAATTGCTTATGGAGACTATAGATGAAGAGAAGTAGAAAAATATGACAAATTATTGATAGAATCAAATAGTGAAGGAGGTCTAAAGTGATGTATATTAATGTTCACTTTGTAGGTCAATGTGATTCTTATACACCCTAAAGATATATTATGGGATTCTAATAAACTACTACACATGAAAAAATGCACTAATAAAATATTCCAAGAATATTTTGTTGTTTATGAATATGTTTTCAAAGGGAATATTTTATGATTGTAAATCTCAACCATTAGTGAAGGATGATGCATAGCCATCAATCTATAAATAATTTTGGGTACTTTATGTGTAAAAAGGCCATTTTTTATTTTTATGAGAGACTTGAAATTGTTTATAATTGTGGGAATAATAATAAAGAATTGTTGTTGCTTAGTTCACTTTATGGTTTCATTTTGCATAGTGAATTTTTGTCTAATATTTTATTGATTCTAGCATGCTTAAACGTTTATTTGAGTCATTGATCCTCTATAAATTATAAAGTGACTTGTTTTCAATTTTTTTTTTACATATAAACAATGAAGTTGCACCATTCTCTAAATATTTCATAATTTCTTTTGTAATTAAAAAATATTATATTGAAGGGGTGACCCATATAACGTAGCGGTTGAAACACTTGCTTGGTGACGTTGCCACCAAGGTTCAAATCCCCGTTGGGCCCACAGGCTTTGTGCCTTCACTGGGTTGGTGGGCTTGCAGATTTGAACAACAATATTGTTAGGCACCTTAAAAAGTGCCCATTACCAATCAAATATATATATATATATTGAAGCTTGCACTATCTATATATATTTGTGATAATGTTTGATGAAATATAGCATGGTAATCTAATGTTCTACTACTAAATTGAAAATTATTTTCCAAACTGAAAGATTAGAATCTCTTACCCTCTTCTTCTCTCCTTTATTTTGTATTTTCTTTTCACCAAATGTAAAATTCCAAATAAAAAGCATAACATTTTTGTAAATAAGATGATATGTGTTATTCCCAAATAATTTTTAATAGTTATATTTTAAATGTAGAAACATTTGTTTAGGTTAGGATACCTAAAATATTTTGTTATCATCTAGATATAACTCTAATTCTCATACTCATATATTCCATTAGTCCATGGTAACTAGAACAAACAACTGAGTGAAACCACAAGTCAATACATGGCATTCAAAGCCTTGGGATTAATAAATTCTATTTTACAATTTGATTTTATCTTGAGAGAGGTGAAAATCATGAATTTTATCTAAGCTAACCATGAAAATCCCACATATCAACAATTTTATCTTTAGGAAGGTAAAGCGAGGTTCAAGTATAGAAATATGATGGTTAAAAGCTAACTATAAGAGTGGGTAACTCTATTGTTGTTTTGCACTCATCTCAAACATAGAGGAGTGTTCTTATAGGTCACCTAAAGAGGTTAGAATATTAGTTTAAAATGATTAATCAGTTCATCACAAAAAAACTATACCCAATTATGTTCTTGACCCTTAAAATTTATCACTAATTTAAGACAACACTAATTGTAACAAACCTTTTATAGCTAATTTTATACCCTGCATGATATATTTTCAAATCACAACAATTGTATAGTCCATAAAATTTGGTTTTCTTTAATACATTTTACATAAAATAAGGTCTACACATGTTGGGAAAAATTCTCCAAATATTTGTTAGTTTAATTTCACTTAATATCAATCCCTAGTTATATTGTCAAATCATGGATCACATGCAATTTTCCTATTTCCATTTTATAAGAACTAGTGAAAATATTTTATGATTTGATGAATGTGGAAGGTCAAAGTATTCATTGACCAATGCCTTATTGGTTAATAGGGTTGTGTCCAACCATTACAAGTAAGAATCAATGAGAAAAAACAAAGATATTATGCAAAATAAATAGTTATCCTTAATAACCCTCTCTTAATTCATTAATATTCATCTATTATAGGAAAAAGATTATAATATTGTAATATTTTCTAAATACCTATCATAGGTGAACCAACAAATGTGGTGGAAGAAATTTTAAATGAGAGGGCCTTCCACACCTAAAAATCCAAAAATTCCTCCAAAATATTAACATTTGGCCAATAAAATAATTGTTTACAAGAACATGCTACAATAGCTACCTCTTCATAATTTAGAGAGAAACTTTAATGATAGACGCAATATCAATAATTAAAACCCAAGAATATTTTACACTAGATACAATGAAAACAAAAACTAAATAACCCTTACAAATAATAAAACATGCATACATATAGATTCCTAGTAGGGGAAATCATGATTTATAGAGGGGGCATCCTAGCATCATATTTTCGGGGTCACTTACACCATTTTCATTGTCATCTTTAATTATTGTAATCGAGAACATCATCAAGATGCATAGAGATACTAAAATAGTAATAAGAAAACCATTATTTCAATCACAATTACTTAGATTAGAAATGGTAGGGAGTTTTGATTGTGTAGAGCTAAAATGGGTACACAAAATCCACTACAAATTGATTTAGACATGACATTAAAATATTGTTTTAAAAAATCTAATGGCCATATTAACTTGGCAAGTCACTTCTACTTCTTCTCATCTTTGAATCTATTCCTAAAAAATAATAAAAAAGATCATGGTGCTTGATCTAATCATGTCAAGTAGTCACTAAGGTTGTTGTTAAACATTAATTGTGAATTTAGGTTGTTTCCATCATTATTGAAATGGAACTTAATTTTGGAATTGGTCATGGAATCCATTTCCATGGGATTCATGAGGTTAGGATACAAAATTATCCTTTAAACATTTTTGGGTAGGTTTAGCACCAAATAAATTGATAGATGGAACCCTAACCAATTTCTAATTTTCCTATTGAGAATTACTCAAACAATTATCCAAAACAATGGATAATGGCCTTTAGGTGGTGAAAAGATAGTTCTGATAGCTGTCAATTTTTTTTTGGTGTAAACGAATATTTTATGGCACACATGTGCTCATTCAAGCCACTCTAGCAAGTAGGTGGAAAGACAAAAATATGAGGGAGTTTTAAACTATCAAGGTTTGGAGAGAATCCATACCTCATGCCTTTGGTTGGAGCATGAAGAATTGGAGGTGGGGGACAAATTATAACATTCATATAAATGTGATGAGGGCGGTGTGAATGAGAAATCCCAAAAAATGTTTTAGGGAAGTCGAAATGAGAAATCCCAAACAAAAAAATTTAGAATGTATGGGATTGGGAGTTAGGAGTACCTTATGATAGGTACCAAGATAGAGGGAAGGGTGGAATTATAACTTTGAAGGCTACTATATCATTCAGTTTGAAAAAAGGTGATATATCAATCTTCTGCAAAGCCTCTTGGAGCATCCTATGGTATGAAGGTGATGTTTGAATCAAATCCCAAAGGGAGATCTTGGTTGGAGTATTACAAAGTTTCTCAACAAGATCATATTTTGTACCACCACACTGAGGAAGGCTTGGTGGAGGTGAAAGATATGGTTGAGGTAATGGAATGGATGTTTTCATTTGTTTTGGTTGCTTATTATTTCTAGTATTATATGTGTGAGCAATCGCATAAGAACTTGGTTGCTTCAACACATCTTATTGAACATGATTAGTAGTGAGTTGTTTTGCAAAGTTTAGGATATGGTCATGAGGTTTAGGAGGTCCTATAACAAGAGGTTGTTTAGGAGGTCAAATAACTAGAGGAGTTTTAGGAATTCCAATAATCAAATGTGTTGGTGTGAATATACATCTTGTACCTAGTAATTTATCTTGCTAGGAAATTAGGGGACTTATTCACATGTTAAGTTTACTTAGGATATAAGATTCCTTATAGAGTTCTTAGTTGGCTTTTCTAAAACTTATCTTATCTAGCTTGTAATGTTTGATTCCTAGGTGGTTATGTTGTTAGTGGTCACATGTCACAATCATGTTCAATCCTATTTCCTCGCCTTGCCCATATAAGGAAGGTCATTGTACTCATATGTAATATACTTCATACCTCATCATCATTTTGAGAAGTCTTAATATCAAGAAAGCTCATATTCTTGCATACCCTCTTGTAGAAAGTTTTCATTATTTTTGCAAGTGGTCTTGGGTATATAGCTAATCTTTAGTTCTTAGATGGTATCAAAGCCAAGCCTTGCAAAATCCTTCTCAAATCTAAGGTTTAGTCTATTTCCAATGAGAGATCTATAAGGTTATTTTTAGTAAGGTTGAGTATGTTCTTCCCTTGCACCATATGGTGAACCTAGGAATTAGAAAAACTTGAAAATAATACCAGATTTGAGGGTTTCTCTATGCAGGTTTTCATGGCAGGTCACTTTTGTCTTTTGTTGGAGAAAATCTATGCTCATATTTGAGTTCAAGGTAGCTAAAAAGGTCAAGATTGACTTTTTTTTGCCTAAATCTGACGTTTTTTCCACAGTTATGAGGGTTTGAAGAAATTCAAGATCTAAAGGTAGCAGAGCTTCTATTCATTTTGAGCCTAAATTAACCTCATCATCATCTTCAGAAGGCCCGAGAGACAAATATTGATATAAAATATGCCTATATTTGGCACTAGTTGTTTTTGAGGCAAAAAACATTTACATGGGTTGGTTGTACGACCCCTCAAGTATGGGTACGATTTATTGTAAAAAAATATTACTTTATCAATATCTTTTTGCAGGCAAAATTTTTATTCAAAAATTTCAAGCAATTTTTATTAAATTTGGGGCATATATTATAAATTTGGTGGAATTTTATTTGGTGACATTAATATGTTTTCTGCGAGCAATATATTAGTAGAGGCATTTTTTTTAGTAGGTACTACATTTATTTTGTGGCTGGCTCGTGTACCTTTTGTCACCCTACATATATTCTTGCTAGTCATTGATCTCATATCCTATTGACCACATAAATCTCCTGTTGGGTTCTTCATTGCACGTCATCCTTTTCTACAATGTTTGTCAGCTTTTAAATATGACGGTACTCATTCTGCCAACCCCAAGTTTTATTGTGCTTGTGGATTTATTCCTAGCGGGTGGCACCACCCTCTAGTCACCCCACCGCCACTCAGGTGATGACTCTTTTTTCCCACCTATGAAGGGTGTGGTCATATGGAGAACCACCACTAGCTCTCGATGGCTAAACTTTTTCTCCTGATTAGCCTGCATAGTTCCTTAAACAACTAGTATTTTATTTTTGCCATAACTTTTTCACCATAGTATCAAAAAATTTCAAACAAGATATCGACAGAAAGTTGGTTCTGCATACTTTGCAGTGGTGTGGGTATTTTTGTAAAAAAAAAAATGCAGGTACATTTATTGGAAACTAAAGTCATTTCCCATTTGGACCTCTGAGATCAGCCTTTTACCTGGATCCCCATTTTTCATGATTTTTGCGACATCAAAAAGGTATTAAGGAGCTCAATTATTATGTCTATGCACTTTTTCCAGATTCAACCCCAAGTATTATTTATTCAATATTTTGCATACTTGGCGTTGTGACTGATTAGATGGACATCACATTGTGGGGGGCTACATAGTCTCTCTAATTCCATCTTATGGGGGGGCTATTGATTGTAATATATCTATGTGATGGATGGTGTACTTGGGGGTATCATGGAGTCCTCCATCCTTCCTCGCTTGATTGTTTATTTTCTCTATTTTGGGGAGGAGTTTTGTCCCATAGGGTTTTCTCCTTTTCTCTATTTGTGAGAGATTGCATTTGAATTTGTATATGGGTACCTAAAATGGCATTGTAGTTGAGACCCATCTTTGTATTTTTTACATCATTTGTATTATAATCTTCTCCCTAACTTGCACTTAAGGTGGGGTGTTGGTGTGAATATATTTCTTATACCTAGTAATTTATCTTGCTAGGGACTTAGGGGAATTATTCACATGTTAATTTTACTTAGGATATAAGATTCCTTCTAGAAGTCTTAGTCGAACTTTCTAGAACTTATCTTATCTAGCTTGTAATGCTTGATTCTTAGGTAGTTAGGTTGTTAGCAGTCACATGTCATAGGATTAAGACACATGTAACAATCATGTTCAATCCTATTCCTCGCCTTGTCTATATAAGGAAGGTCATTGTAATCATATGTAATATACTCCATACCTCATTATCATTTTGATAAGTCTTAATATCAAGCAAGCTCATATTCTTGCATACCCTCTTGTAGAAGGTTTTCATTGTTTTTGTAAGTGGTCTTGAATATAGAGCTTATCTTCAGCTCTTACAAAATGTGGGATAATAATTTTAGCTTGTTGATAATCTTCTATCAATGGAGAACCTAATGTCTTTTTTGAATCTACACCTATGCAAGCCACCTTACTATCATTTAATAATATATCAATGATTTCATCCTCTTGTGCCACAATATCTTCCCAAGTAGGAGAGGTATTAGGAGGGATACAAACATGATTCTCATGATTTTCAATGATTGGATCCTTTTGCACCAAGATACCCTCACAAGTAGGAGAGATATTGGGAGACTAACTAATGTGATTTTCATGATTATCAATGATTACATCCTCTTGCACCAAACTACCCTCACACATAGGGGAGATGTTGGGAGAAGAATGGAGATTAGGTAAAGTGATCTTAATAAGTGTATCAATTATTTTATTTTATTCCCTCGCAATGTTCTCATAGCTAGTAAAACTTGAAAGGAAAGCTAGGTGCGAAAACACTTCCAAACATGGATCTAAGCAGAAGAGGGTTGCAAAAATTTTGTTTCAAAATTTTAAATTTTTACAATTTAGATGCACATTCAGTTATTAAATTTCATATTTAAATTCACAAACCATAACACACAAATTTACATGGGAAAACCATTTGAGGAAAAAACCTACACACCAAAGCACATATCAATTATATCGTCTGTAACAAGGTGGTTACATTACAGTAACAGGGTCTATGCTCTTGCAAGTGTCTTTACATTGTGATACAAATCTAGAGTAATTCCAACAACATAACGAAGTCTTAGAAAATACAAAAATTATCTCTCAAAATATATAAACATTTCACATATTTATAAACCTCTATAATGGGCACCCAAGAATTCCATGTCTCATCTCCACAATATTTGCATACATGCAAATTGAAACATAGAACATGCACAAGTCCTAATTGACCAAAAACTCAACCTATCAATCAAGCAACGACATGCACCAACATGTAATAACATGCAACAACATGCAAGGCGTCCAACTCCAATATTTGATACAAATATTAAGTAACCTTGATATGCATGGTGTCCCATTAGAGTTCAAATTAAGCCAACTGCTAGTTTTGAACTCTCCTTTGACTTCTAACCAACTTGACTGGTTGTCATAGTTGTGTTTAGCATCTTTCCAGAACCCATCAAGTGATAATTCCAAAATAAAGGACACACATACCATTATGGCACACCTTTGAGAGGTTTTCACAGACACCTCTTCCTAGTTGAGTGCCCAAGTGACAAGTGGAACAATTTTGTACTCTCCACCAAACATGTAGGAAGCCAAATCACAAACGGGTCCCACAAATTATTTTATCAACTTAGAAACATATCACTTAGGATTTAATTGATAAAATATGTATTAAAGGACTAATTCAATTAATTAAATAATCCCAAGACTCTCTTTGGTTGAAACACCTTAATCTCAACATTCTCCCACTTGTTGAAGACCTTACAAGAGTCACTATATCACTACTTAGGCCACAAGTCCCATAGAACCAACACACCATCTAAAATTCTTTGTGCTCATTGGCTTCTTTAATGCATCTACAACATTCACCAAAGTATCAAGCTTTTTCCAACTCCACCTTTCCATCTTCCACCATATCATGAATAAAGTGAAATTGCACATCAATGTGCTTTGTTCTAGCATGGAAAGTAGGATTCTTTGCTATACAAATAATACTCTGGCTATCATGACAGATAGTAATTATTCATGCATCAAAACCAATATAAAAACACAACCTATTAATCCAAATGGATTATTTGCAAGCATGAGTAGCTACCATGTACTCTACTTCTATAGTGGACAAAGCGACTATAACCTATCACTTATTCATCCAAATTATAGCACCACCAAACATCATGAAAACGTATCTACCAAGGGATCTTCTACTGTCCAATATCACTTGCCCAATCAAAATCCATATATCCATGAATGCTCACTGAATACCAAGGTAAAATAAGATAACCATAAGAGATAACCTTGTTGCACCTAGATCCTTCATCTCAAACTTTTCTAACAATTGAGACTTCAAATATGAAATCATACTCTTACCATTCCCAATAAACAACATATCATCCACATATAGGACTATGATGAGAATGCGACCACTATCAGTCTTATAATAGGCACAATCATTAGATTTGGATCTTAGAAATCCCAAATACAACACATAGGTGTCAAACTTTTGGTACCACATTTTAGGAGATTGTTTCAAACCATACAAACATTTCTTTAACTTGCATACTAGGTTCTCTTTACCTTTCTCAATGAAATGATTTGGCCGTGTCATATAAATTTCTTCCTCCAAATCACCATGAAGGAATCTTGTCTTCACATCCATTTGTTCCACTTCTAAATCATAAGTAATTGCAAGTGGTAGTAGGAACCTAATAGATGTCAGCTTCACTACAGGAGAGAATATCTTTCCATAATCAATTCCCTCCACCTGAGAATACCCCTTCACAACCAACCGTGCTTTATATTTCTCAACACTGCCATCTAGACCAATTTTCTTCTTGAACACCCATTTGCATCCAACGGGTTTTTGTCCTTCAAGAAAAAGGTACTATATCCCATGTAACATTCTTCTTCAATACAACCATCTCCTCATTCATGGAGTCCATCCAAGAATCTACATCATGCATACCCATAGCCTCTCTGATAGTCCTAGGCTCATCAATGTTAGCAATCAAAGAAAATATGCAACTAGAATCTAATATAGAATATCCAAATATTTTCAGTTATCGCCTAACATGTGTAGACCTCCTTAATTGTTGAGGTAGAGGTTATTTCTCTTCTTTAGAGCTTTTAGAGTTGCTTGAGCTCTCCTCATCATTAGGTCCAACACAAGTGTGTAGTTCATCTTTCTTTGGAGTAGGTGGGATATGAACTACCTTCTTTTTCTATTTATCTCATGTCTCTAGATATAAATCAATAGTGGAAGGTTTTAACTCTCAAAATATCATACATCTAATATAGAAACCCTTCTCTGCAACTATATCCTAAAGCTTGTAACCCTTCACACCAACACCATAGCCAATTAAGATACACTTAATTTCCTTTTTCTCCAATTTAGATCCTTTCTCACTAGGCACATGAGCATATGCCTCACAACCAAAGACTTTGAGATGTCTTATTGAGGGATTCTTACCAGACCACACCTCCATGGGTGTCTTTTCAACAAGCACCGAAGTAGGAGATCTATTAATTAAATAACATGTAGTAGCTACACCTTCAACCCAAAACTTATGCTCAAGGCTAGCACCACTCAACATACTCCTATCCCTCTCCATCAACATTTTGTTCATCCTCTCCGCAACTCCATTTTGTTGTGGGGTGTATGGAGTTGTTTTGTGTCTCTCAATCCCATGGTCCTTACATAACCTATCGAATTAAGATGAACAAAACTCACCACCGTTATTCATCCTCGAACACTTAATTTTTCTACAAGTATAGTTTTTAACCAAGGATTTGAATTCCTTAAACCAATTAAAAACTTTGGATTTACTTTTGATGAAATATACAAATGTCCTACTATAATCATCTATGAATGAAACAAAATACACATATCTAGATAACGGAGAAACATTAATGGGACCAAGCACATCTGCATGAATATAATCCAATACCCTAGAAGACTTATGAGAACTAGAATAAAAAGAAACACAATATTGTTTTCCATATATATAATGTTCACAAAAAATGAACTCGAGGTACAACCATCAAGGCCTTCAATAAAGCTCTTATTTTTTGGGGCTCTGAGGACCTTCTCACCAATATGGCCAAGTCTTTGGTGTCATAACATTGTATTTTCAATTGGGAGCTTCATCTCCAAAGCATTGGCACCCTTAGGTACCCAAAAAGCATGACCATCAGATGTAGAAACCATAGTTTTCTTCTCTGCTCAGTTTGATGGTGAGGATGAAGAATCCAAAGTCCTCTTCTTGGACTCTACAAAAGTACCATTGCATTGAATTGTGCATGCATCTATCTTATACAAGGTTCCAATCCAAACACCCTTAGCAAGCACCATATAACCTCTAGTCATCTTGCATCCACCACTCGAGAAAACAACTTGCACACCCAAATCACTCAACTTACTTACTAAAAGTAGGTTTTGTGCCAAACCAGGGATATGTAGGACACCATCAATTCCCTTCACTCTACCATAAAGGAATCAAATCTTGAATCTTCCATGGACAACAATCTTCAAATGAGAGTCATCACCCAGATACATCTTCCCACCATCATACTCCTCATACTTTGAGAACCAAACTCTGTGAAAGGTCACGTACAAAGAGGCACCTGAGTCTATCAACCACACATATTTTATTGCATGTGTTGCCAAGGCAACAAAAAAAGCATTCACATCATCTTGAGAGGATTTATCAAATTCATAATCAAAGAAAGACTTCTTGTTCTTCTTTTTCTCCTTGCAATTTTTACATAAGTGATCAATTTTGTCACAATTCCAACATTTTACCTTGGAATTTTTAGCAGGAGACTTATATCTCCCTAAAGACTTGGACTTAGACTTCTTGTCTTTCTCCTTTGATCTTTCATGAAGAACAAGAGCCTCCTTGGTCATCTCAAAAGACTTCCTTTGTATCTCTTTAGACAATAGCGAAGCAACCACATCATCCATCTTGAAAGTGGTTGTTGTGCTTCCAATAGCCATCACCAGGTGATCCCATGAGTTTGGAAAAGAACATAACAAGAGCATGCAAGGGTCTTCTCCTCTATCTTCACACCAATAGAACCCAACTGGGCAACAACCATGTTAAAAGCATTTAGGTGGTCTACAATGGATCTTCCTTCCTCCATCTTAAGAGAATAAAACTTCTTTCATATGGACAACTTATTTACCAAGGATTTCCCTTGATAAATATCTCAAAGTTTCTTCTAAAGACTTGTTGTAGTCTTCTCTTTATGGACATTCAGAAGAGAAAAATCAACCAAATAGAGTTTAATTAGATCCTTGGCTTTCCAATCCATTAGATTCCAATCATCTTTATCCTACAATAAGATTACAAAAGATTTTCTTGCAAATCTCTCATTGAAACTAAGACCAATATAAAAATCCTTCAACCCAACAACAAAAACAAAGTTGGCCAGACTTTGATGCCAATTGAAAGGAAATATAGGTGCGGAAACAACTTCCAAACATGGATCTAAGTAGGAGAGGGTTGCAAATTTTTTGTTTCAAATCTTTAAACTATTATAGTTTAGATGCACATTCAATTATTAAATTTCAAATTTAAACTCATAAACCATAACACATAGATTTACGTAGGAAAACCTTTTTTGGAAAAAACCCACACACTAAAACATAGATCTATTGTATTATCAATAACAAGGTGGTAACAATACAATAACATAGACTATGCTCTTGCAAGCGTCTTTACATTGTGATAAAAATATGGAGTAATTCTGACAACATAACGACTTCTCAAAAAATATAAAAATCATCTCTCAAAATACATAAACATTTCACATATTTATAAACCTCTATAACAGGCACCCAAGAATGCCATGTGTCATCTCTGTAGTCTTTGTATGTATGCAAACTGAAAGAAAGAACATGCACAAGTCCTAACTAACCAAAAAAGCAACCTGCCAATCATGCAACGACATGCACTGACATGCAATAACATGCAAGGAATCCAACTCCAATATTTTATGGAAATATTAAGTTGACTTGACATGCATGGCATCCCACTAGAGAAAATCAAGTCAACTGCTAATTTTGAACTCTCTTTTGACTTCTAATCAACCCAATTGTTTGTCATAGTCTCGTTTAGCATATTTCCAAAACTAGTCAAGTGATAACTCCAAAAGAAAGGACACATGTCACTATGGAACACCTCTGAGAGGTTTTCACAAACACCTCTTCCCAATTGAGTGCCTGAGTGACAAGTGGCACAATTTTGTGCTCCACCAAATATGTAGGAAGCCAACTTTCAAATGGGTCCCACAAATTGTTTTATCAACATAGAAACATATCACTTAGGATTTAATTTGTAAAACATGTAGCAAAAAGGGAAATAATTGGAATCTACATGAAGATGTATGAAATCAGTTCAGGCGTAAAGCAGGTTTGCGGCGGGGGATGAGTTGGTAGGGCCGATGGCAGGAAGCAGCGAAATCCTGTCACCAAAATGTGGGTTTGTGCTAAATAGCAGACCATTTCTAGGTTGGTTGGCGGTGGCTTCATGCTGGGGGATGGGTGTCATCGGAATGCCCTCTAATCTAGCTCCTCCCTAAAGTGCTCTTATCCCCTGTACAAACCCTTGGATCCGATCCCTTGGGGAAATTTGATGCGGTCTCTGCTATTGATCCTCCCCTTGCTTCTTGCAAGAATAGGTCTAATCTATTTCATGTATGTTCAACATTATGTGTGGAGCAAATTAGACATTCTTCTCCTTGCTCACCTCCCTCCAAATCTTTGGCGGTTTCACATTCTTCTCTCATTTTTGAGCTGATTTCTCAGCCCGAAAGTCATTGCCTTTCCCTTGGGGACACTTTAGTTGTTTTTTCTAATGAGCCTAAGGAATTTTGCATCCTTGATGATTGCATAAATGAGATTGCTTAAGATACTAACAATCATTCCTTGATTTTGTGATGCTTGAGCAGACGTCTGTCCACTAATTCACTCTTAGCATGGATTCAAACCAACTGGAGTAGCTTGTCCACCCCAATGATTGAGTTGTTGGATTTTGGATTTTTTTTATCACCTTTTGCTCTATTGCGAACTGTGATTTTTTTCTACATTGGACCATGGTTCTTTGGAAATTCTGGTCTCTTCATTTCTCCATGGTCCCCTTTCTTTGATTTGAACTTTGCAAAAATTACTTTTGTCCCAGTCTAGATTAGGCTTTATAATCTGCCCCTGGTGTTGCAGAATGGGGTCTTAATCTGCAAGTTGATTAATCAAATTGGTTTTTTCGTCAAGCTTAACTCCGTAGTGGTTTCTTTTGATCGCATATTTTATAGGGTTTTCACTTTGATTGACATTTCCAAAACCCTTTCCCACTCCATTCATGTTCTATCTTCTCATGGCATCTGGACTCAGTATCTAAATTTTAAAGGGTTTCCATTTCGATGTTTCCATTGCAACAAATTGGGCCACAAAATCAAGGCCTGCTCCATCCAATGATAGCCCAGGCCCATGTTTTTCAACCTTAAAAAATGGGTTAAGAAGGATGGATCTCCATATGCTAATTTCATTTGGAAAAATCATGGCTAGTTTAAGGACTTTCATCAGTCCTCTTAGCAGGTTCTTGCTCCTTCCCGGGAGCCTTCTCCTCTTCCTGTTATCGCTACCCAAAATCCTTTAACGGATGCTTCTCCCGGTCTGGTTGTGGATGGCTCTAAGTTTGATGGCACCTTTTCTTTTATGGATGATCTAGATAATCCAATTCATGATTGTTTTGAGGATGTCTTGGTCTTGAAGCCACCTCAAAAACTCATAATTGCTCTAATGGCTAGCAATAAACTTAAACTAGATTGTGGTGCAAGGAGGAAGAAGGGAAGGAAGATTGACGCTGAAAAGATTTGAATTGAAGGCATGGAAGTTGTTGAAGGGGGCACCTAATGGACTATGGATGCTCTCTCTTCTTGGAACAATAAAAAGCCTAAGGGCTCTTTGTTGGATTGTGAGTTTTTGTTGTAGTTTCCGTCTCTAATAATATCTCTATTGATGTAATTAATTATTTCTTTCTGTTGTTGGGATCTTCTATCCTCTCTAGTTTTTCTTGGGTACCTTTTTCCTTGTGGTTCTTGTCCAGTAGACACTCTATATCTTCTATTTTTCTATGTTTTAATAAAAGGGTGTGGGCCCTCTTCCCACTGCTTACGGATTAAAAAAATGTAACAAAAAGAAAAATTTAATTAATTAAATAACCTTAGGACTCTCTAAGGTTGAGACACCTTAATCCCAAGAAAACTATTGGTTGGATGAACACCGACATATATCCCTTTTGATGGCATGAAATGGGGTTCAGGGCAACACCCCAATATTTTTTGGACAAGCCATATTTTGCTATATCAAAACCAAACTTTTCAAAAGAAAGAATATTGTTGTCCTTTTTTTTATGGGGCATTGCATTGAATCAGGTAAATTAGGGAAAATTGGCAATGCATAGAAAAATTTGAAAGTTTTAGGACAAAATTCCAAAAGCAGGAGCCAGATCTGAACAAAGACCACAAATAGGGTTTCACACATAAAATTTCAACCCAAACTGACTAGACAGGGGTGCAATATGCCCTAGACTAGATAGGAAATTTTGAAATTTTAGGATTTGGAAACTGTCAACAGTGTTTAAGGGTCTTGGGTTGCAAAGATTAAGGTTTGAAAGTAAATAAAGTTTTGGAAATGCACAAAAACCTAATTTTTCTATATGAATCACATATATGTATGCAATGTTTTGATATTTTTAAGATAATTGAATATGTTTTTGATTAGTGATAAACAAGTTTTGAAGGGGCCCTAAAACCCTGTACAAAAAAGAGAAAAGGCAACAAAGATAAAGCTAATTGGATGCCCCACCAAAACCAAAAAAATAGGCTAATTACTAAACAATCAACACCCCATCAATAGACAACGACCAACCAAACAACAAAACCAAACAAAAAAGAGAAAAAAAGCAACATTTAGAGAAATTCCTTTAACATTCTGGCTGCTTCTAGTTCCTTATATATCACCTTGTCATGCATTTCCATGATCTCCTCCATGTCCTGCCTCGACACCATCTTGCTCTTCTTGGTTTTTCTTTGAGTGCAAACGCTCGGCCTCGTGCCCAAGTACGCAACCTACAACCCCTTTTCAACATCCTCTCCCTCATCTTGGTTCACCGGCTCACTAAACAAAGATCTCCTAGTCCATTCCCTCACCTTCTCATTCAAGAACACCAAACATTCAGTCGAGGATTCAAACTTCTGCTTGCTTAGGTTAAGTACTGTGTGAAGATCTTTTGCAGTAGCAGGGAGTTCCTCTCCACTGTGGACAACCTTAGACCATAATCTTTCTTCAAATTGGCCATGTTCTCCACCATAAGGCCAAGGCTGGAATTCAGTGATTTGACCAAATTGAAGATGAAATCCTTTTCCTTTAGGCTTGAGTGTAGAAATATTGCACCAAGCAATCATATCATATTTGTTATGGAGGTCCTGAACCTCCTGAACCGGCCACATAAGAAAATTAAATGAAATATTAGCCCCTTCCTTAACCAGACCAAAATCCTACGTGTAGTCCATAGCACCCCAGAACAAGCCCCTCCCCTGATGGGAACTCATGGGTGGATCATCTTCTTGAAAGCCCTCAAGAAAATCAACCTTGATCTTACCCTTGTCTTTAGATGTCAAAACATCAAGAGAATCATCCACGTCCACCACACTATTCACTTTCCTCACAACATGGCCCCCCCATCATCACCACAACCTAGGCCCTTATTCCCCAAATTTGCCACCTCACTGGCCTTATTAACCCCTAAACCCTTCAACAATTTTTCCTCAACTTCCTTGGAACACACCAACCCCTGTTTTGTGGTCTTCCTCCTACTAAATTTACCCTCTGTAACCTCTTCATTGCAAGCCTCCTGAATTTTGTATTTTACACGCAGATTGGAGGGTTTCACCTTTTTAGCAGAGCATTTCTTTATGCCAAAAGGAGTGTAATCTAAGTTTGCGTAGTAACAATCTGACCACACATCAACTCCTCCTTGATTTCCGTACTTGTACTTTCATCCACCTCCTTAATCTGGCATTTCCCACTCCCGTTCTCCCTCTTCTTAGACTTAACATGATTAACAAGAATAGGGGACTCAATAACATAGTTAGTTATATGTTCCGCAATTAGCAACATTAAACTCCTTTGTAAGAAGGGGTTCTTAGGATTCTTTCTATAGTTTGCTATCCCATCTTCCAAAGAAAGCAAGTGATAGAAAGGGAAAGAGATGATCTAAATGCTAATTTTGAGCAGGATAATTGAATATGTTGAAAATGATAATTTTTAGAAATTAAAATATTGTAATTGACTGTTTTTCCAAAAAAATACTATGCAATTTCTTCACTTCTTCAATGTTTTTCACTAAAATATGCATGCAATTTTGACAAATTTCAACAACCTAAGATTGTATTCAAATTTCTAGTTGGAGATAACTCATATCTAAGCCCTAAACATGGAAAAATCAGATATGAAATTATGTAATTTTATTCAAATTATTTGCAATGTATAATGATGAAAGCATGCAAATGCGAATTTTGGAAAAAAATGAACTAAATGCAATAACAACATGATCTTCAAAGCACCTAGGTTTTGAATTAATTTTTAGAATATGCTATGGAATAAAAAAAATTACAAATGCAAGATATGTTAGGTTTACTAAAATTTTGAGTAGGAAATGTAATCCTAGATCTAATTAGGATAACTAGGATTATCTCCTTTTCACTTCGACTCAACATTCAAACATAAACCAACTGGGGTTTGATGATTGACTTGCTACCACAAGGGAGAGTTAACCTCCTAGGGTTTATGTTGTGTTGAGTTTTGAGGATGATAAATTTGATGTGTGATTTGACAAGCCTATTTGACATTTAACCCTAGATTTAAAAATGTAATTTAACGGTTAGACGAAAACGAAAAGTTACAAAACAACCTCAAATATGAGATTGAGACATAAAGAGGAACTTGTGATGAAAATTTGAGCTTGACTTGGCTAGTCTAGGGCATGATGTGCCCTAGAATGAACTGCTTTTTTAGATCTAAAATATCTTAATTGTGGATTAAGATTTGCATTCAATTTTATGAGATTGTCACCTGTTGAAATCTTTAAATCTGACCTGTACACATGAAAATAGAGAAAAATTTATGTTGTATAGGGGCTTACCTAAGTCAAATCCCATGTTGGTATTTTCACTTCCATGTACAATGATTGATGATGATCAAGAGGGCACACCCTAGGCTAGGTAGAGGCCAAAACAACAATAATTGACTGAAATTGATAAATGACAAATGATGATGTTACCCTGATGTGAAACCCTTTATGAAGTGATGTCATACAAGTTGCCACAAAAGTTGATTGATGGATGCCTTGATTGCTTGATAGACTCGCAAAAGGTCAACTCATAAAATATAATGGATTGTTGCAACTAGCATGTATAGGATAACTCAATACATCTTCATGATTTGGCACGATTGATCATAATAGCTCCTTGCACATAAATTGTTTTGTTCTTCTTGATGTCTAGCAAATTGAACTTGATTGATGAAAGCGTTCTAATAATGCTGCTAAATCTGCCCTTGAATTGCCTTGATTGACTTTAAGATCTTTAATTTGCTCAATAGATTTTTTAGGTGTGCATCTAGGATTTCAAATGATAAATTGACTAGTATTTATATACAATTCTTTTAATTTCCCAAAGATCAAATATCGATGGTCGAAAAATGAAATTATAAAACTCAAATAATAAATTACTGATATCGATATATTCAAATTTGGAGCCAAAAGTGCTGGTCTAGGGTGTGATGCACCTTAGGCTAGACCCACCCTTTTCAAGGTCAAAAGTGTCAGGAGCAAAATGTTAAATGCAAAATTTCATTTCTCATGTTTGATTTTTTGAAAATATTCATAAAATGAGTAATTAAATGCATAATTAGGTCCAAATACATAGGGGGAAGCAAAACCTAGTGCGAAATTGTCAAGGGTGACAATTTTCAATGTTACAGATTAAATTGATGAAATTTGGATTATGTCATAAAATTTTACCATGATGCCCAAATATGATGTTTAAATTTGAAATCAAGTGGATCATTGACAATTGTATACCAATACATCAAGAGGTTTGTCCACATATATATCCATTTTTTAACACATATCAACTCCAAGTTGTCTTCAATATATATGATATAAGTCCAATAACTTTCTATTTCAATGTGTAGGAACCAAAAAAAATAAGCAAACAATTTTTTATTTTATTTCAAGCTTGTTTAACAAAAGCAAAGGAGATTGCATTTGAAACAGAATAAAAATTGTTACAAAACATTCTTTCAATTGATTATTAACAAATTTATAATACTAATATATTTTAAATGTCAAAAAGATATTATATATATTTCAAAACTGTAAATTAAATAATAACTTCAAACTTTTATTCCTTATTATTATTTAAATAATCTACAAAATAAAAAATAAACCAAAAAATATTTTATATAATTTTTTCCCCTAATATATCATATTTTAAAAATTATTTTATATAAAATTTAATAAATAAAAAATATATCTTATAATCCAGAAATCAAATTGTATATATATTTACTTAAGCCACCAGATAACCCTGAACTAACAATGGCCATAGTCCAAAGAGATCCGCAAAACTTACCTTGACACAAGAGCCCGTACAATAAACATTCCGTAGCGGCTTACATTCTAACGATATGATTAATCTTCAAAATAAGGAAAGATAACAGTAAATAATCAAGTCCATGATTCCGCTATAAGAATACAAAATTCAATACCACAGCTAGTTATTTAATTATTTAACAAGAACTGAGCACCGAATTTGGAGGAAAATTCCTTTTGAGAAATTTGTATAGCGGAACAATTCATCGGAAAAAGTGCAGCAGTCGGGCATTTCTCAGCCATGGCCGACTCCCACAGTGAATTGGACGATCTCCTCGACAGTAAGATGATAACCATTCTTATTTAATTACAAATTTGCAACAAATTCTATGAAGTATCATGCGAGTCGGTAGCTTTGTTTTTTAAAATTTATTTTGGGCTTTGTGTTATCTACCAGGTGCCTTGGATGATTTTGGGAAGCTTGAACTGGGTCCTTCTCCAAAGTAGGTGTCAATTTCGATTTTATAAGCAATTGATTTTCTTCGATATTGCACGTTCAAATATGTATACATGTATTTTTTTCAGATGATATTTTTTTTTAATATTTTTACAGAGCAGTAATAGATAATAATAGCTGTTCAGTCCAAGGGCTGGGCACAGGTTTACCGAATCTTCCTCCGAGCAAGAAGAAGGGGAAGCAGAAGATTGGGTCATCTTCTGCTGCAAAACCCACTTCAACAGATGCCCATGCCGAGACTCTTGAAAAGCTTGCCCAGCAAACCAGAGATACATTACATGACTTGCAACATTCTACCCAAAATGAAGCTTCTGGTGAAAAGATGGTCGAAGATCTCTTTAAACAATTTGAGGAGCTCGGTGGATCACAGGTCAAGATTTTCCCTTTGTAAAGAATGCCTGTTTGTGTTTTCTTTTTGTAGCGTGGAGTTAGTAACATGGTTTGTGTTAAGTTTGGGTATATTATTCTTCGTATTTTAAACGTGGGTCAAGCTTGGATATATCTAATTATTACTACAGCACAGCCTTGTCACATGCCTACTGATGTTATGAGCTGCTTTGTTACAATGGCGGGTTTAAACCTGGTTCGTGCTGTTAGGTTATTGCTATTAGGCCAAACCCCTTTAGGACAACATTGTCTCTTTATGTTTTGTAATATGCTTTTATTAATTCTTCCGAAATAAAGATGTTCGTGTCTTTGTAGGAGAGCTCATGTTTGTTTCAACAATTTATTAGATAGTTTTACAAGATTGTTCAGAGACCCACACGGAGTTAAGCATTAGTACATGCAACGGAGGTCATTGTGACCCTTTTATCCAGCGCCCATGCATCCTAATTTCTTTTTGTAATGAATTTGCATTTTTAGAAAACATGGAATAAACTTACCGGCTAAAGCTTTACTTCAACAGTTGTGCCATTCTGGGCTTGCTGTGTTTTCACTGTTTTGCATATGAATTGATTTATTGAGGGGATGGTGGGCAACTTGTCATTATTTTAGTATACGCATTTCCAAAAATGGGTAGGTACACAATATGGAAATGGGAAGATCCATAGGAAATGGTCTCTCTTCCGAGTCTCTGACATCTCTAGAATGCATAAGTGCCTTTTGATGATAGACATTTTCTTCTAAAAATAAAAGTACATTGAATATACAAATCTCTAAAATGTCAAAATAGCCTGTGATTGTTGTAAATCTAAGATATTTTTCTGATCTGAACTGCAATTAAACTGAGTACCTGAAATGCTTTGCTCAAAAACAGGCTTAAACATAGTACCATGAAACTATCTAAGTGTTGGAATTTATGCCCATAGTTGTATAATACCAACCGAACAAGTAAATGTATGAAAGCAGTCACCTAAAGAAAAATAAACACAACAAATTACCTTGGAGGAACTCTTTGTGGGAAAACTCCAGCAACTTGGGGCCGTGCTTCCTTATCTTAACCAAAATTGACAAGCATTATAAGTTAAGTGCTCTGATGGAGCCTACAAGAACACTGTGGGACTACGACAACACTTCCATAATGGTTTCACAAGCTTGCCTTGTTCCTAAGCTCACTAAAACCAACTTACTTCACTCCCATACTCAGATGTACAAACAATCTACATCTCTATGTGATTTTAAATGAGCCCAATGGTTATATTTATGCATTTGAATGATTGCACAAGTGACACAGAAGAAGTAAAATAGCAGTTCACCTTAACTGTATGGAGGTACAGTGCCCTGGCTTTCATTCTGGGTGGTTGAGTTCTTCATTTGCCTCATTTATACATATTTGACTGTATTCAGCTGGACATATTTGGTTGGAGGTGAATGTGTCTGATTCAACGCATCACTACTCGATGCACACTTTGTCCATTTGGCTAGAGCTGAATGTTTCTGTTACAGGACCATGCGCAGATGACATGTTTGGCTGCAGCTGAATGTATCCTTTGTTCATTCTTTCATCTGTTGAAAGGGCCTTTGAGGGTCTGGATTACCTCAGACCCTTCCTTAATTGAAATTGGTAGAGCATAAATGTGAAACTACATTGAAACTACACCATGATTCACAGACAATAAGAAGCAAATTATATTTGCTTATATTAGTCTCTTCCCTCAACCACTTGGCAACTACCTATGCAACTTCCATATGGGAAATTACCAATGAAACATTATTATTTTCTAACAAACATTTATTTCTAACATGCTAATAACTATTCTAACATTTTTCCACTGACTATACTAGCTAAAGATGTAATATTCTAACAATCCCCGCCTCCCCCCCCCATTACATCAATCTGAACAAATGATGGAGCACTGCATGTACTGAACGCAGAAGCCCATCTAAAAATTTGATGAAGTGGCTCTATGAAATCTCTCACTCACCAGCACACACCAAACTGATTGCATTAGCAGATGTCTTGACTGTCAAACTCTGCAAATCCTCTGTATCACATGAGAGAAGAAATCCCAACCTCCAAGCACAACAAGAGAACAACTCTCTTCCGAGAGTCTACCCTCTTCCAAGTGTGTCAAAATCCCTCCTCTAGCACCTACACAATGAGAGAACAACTCTCCTTTGAGAGTCCACTTTCCTCTGAAAGTGTCAATATCCCTCTTCTAGTGCTGTGGAAATCAAATCCCTCCTCCAGTGTACAGCAAGAACAAAACCAATGTTGATACACGAACCTCACCTACTTCAAAGGTTACACTATCTACAAAACAAGTAAATGTAGATACACTAACCACACTTATTTCAGCGGTTACACTATCCGCATAACAAGTAAATGTAGATACACTAACCACACTTATTTCAGAGGTTACAGTATCCACAAATATTGCCAAGAATTGCCAAGCCCCTCTTGCTCCAAGAAGGCACACAAACGTGATGGTGTTTTTCAAACAATCTACCATCTCGAAGTGAGAAGTTATCTCGAGATGCGGAAATCTTTTGACCTTTGGTGCTTTGACTTGCGCACATTCTATTTGTTAGATGTAGCATATGAGAAGCTGAAAACTCTGTCAAGCATAGTATGGATGGCTTTGAGAAAACAAACATTTGGTGACATAATGGAATTAAACATTATCAGATTTGATGGTGTTAGTTTCCACCGATAATGCACCTTTTACAAAATTAGTGGAAATGTGCTTTGAGTGCATCATTGGTCATTTAAAATTTTAAACCATGAATATATCTGAAACAACTGAAACAAAGCTGAATCACATTAACATAAATGATTTGGTTCAAATGACACCTTACCAATAGGGAGGCTTTTGGTTCCTAAAAGCTTAAGTGCACATGAGGTGAGGGAACAATTCACTTGCTTTTTCTTTGGAATACCACTTCCCCTTGCATGACAATTGCCACTTTGATCCGATATACCATTTTTCTTACTCTCCTCCGTTTGTTATCCTCACCTTCAGGCATAATAGAATGTTTCTCAACTCTTTTGAAAGTAATGGATGCAAAATCTTAAATGGAAGTCAACAGTAGCTCTTCTTCTACATTATCTAGCATTGAAGGCTGAAAAACTAGTAATTATTAAATTCGCAATATTCAGAACTGAATATATCTCCATAGAAGGCATGTCTAATATGAATATATTGGCTCCTATTTGCTCAATACTTGCAAATGGACCATAGCCAAGTTGTTTGAGCTTCTTGCCTTGTTCTTGCAGTCTATCCTTGCTTAATTAGAGCTATGCCTTGTCCCCAACTTAGGACTTGTGCTCAATTTTGTGCTAATCATGCCTTGCTTTATACTTATATTTGGATTCCAAATCCTTTAGTATCTCAAAATGAATTTTCCTTCCTTTGTTAATGAACTTTCTGGCCCTTTGAATTTCTGAATAGAACCTATTCTCTTTTCTCTTTTGGTTGTCCATCACAGCATCAAGTGGCTTAGGAGGCAAGAAACCAAAACATGCTTCCAAAGGAGACTTATTTGTGGAATTATGGATGTAATGGGCTACCCAGTTCTGAGTTCACTCACCAAATTTTAGCAATAATTTTTTCCAATTCACCAATAGAACTTTCCAGAAAAGGTGCTGGGAATTAAGCATTTGTTTATTTCCGGCAGCCTTTCTCAAGAATTTTCTTAATACTTTAATTCTGACAAATTTAAATGATTCCCAACTATTTAATCAACATTGTGATATCATTATTTCTCTCTGGAATCCAATTTTCTGAACTGACCACATTAGACTCATGCGTGAAACCTGAATGGCTCCACCTGCAACAGATTTGGGTTTTCGTCCAAATCACTGAACTTGAGGGTTTACGTCCTCAAGTTTCTAGAATTCCAACTCACAAAAAACCAGAATAAATCAAGCCCACTTGCAAATGAGCTCACAAAAACTTTTATTCTTTTCCCTCACGTAACTGCTGTCTTCTTGAATTCTCTTTCTTTCCCTTTTCCACTTTATATTTAAATTCTTTTGGAGAATTCACTTTTAAAAAAAGTAACTTAATTAATTCACTCAACTTTTAATAACTTAGTCACTTTAACAACATTAAATAATTAATTTAAGTTGCCTTTATATTTTAACCTCCCTGACAACTTTAAATTAATTATTTCACTATATGTTGACTCAAAATTGGGGACATTACTGTCCACCCTTCTCAAATATTGCTTCTCCTCAAGCAATGTCAGCCCAAAAACCAAATCACCTGTTTGAAACGAACTAAAACCATATGTGATTCCAAGATTCCAAACTAATCTCCTGAAGTGATTACCAATTTGCCGCTGCACCACTCTGATAAAAACCGTTAGCTGATCAAACCAAATCTGAACTCGACTCTCCAATGACCCTGCAAAATAATCAACGTCTGTCTCCAAACTGAAATACCACTGAATTATATCTGAAAATTCTGCCATACTTCACTGCCATATAATCATCAAACACTGAAATTCAATCAACTCATCAGCCAAATCTGTAAAAATCAGAATTACAACACTGAAGCAACATCTGTAATGAAGAAAATTTCTTGTATGCATAGGGATAGTGAACCATAAATTCATTGAAGAGACTTCCCCAATGATTGATCCATCATCTTCATTAAAATCTGTAATAATCTACCCCAATTTTTTTTCTTCTGATTTTTCCTCTGATGCTGTTTGCTATTTGAGTTTTTTTGAAGGTTTCTTGAAGTTTTGGAAGGGTTTACATTGCATGCTTTTTTTTTTGAACATGGTGCATTAAAGTAAATAGAAAGAGAGCATAAAAAAGCTGATAAAAAACACTTTCACATGCAAGAAGTTTCTGATTTCTTCTATTTAAATTTTCAGTCTTACAAATAACATAAAATCAGAACTTAAAACTTATTATCAGACCTGGAAATGAGTTCTAACAGCAAACTGGAAGCTCCCTTTGCAAGTACGCCTTGACCCCAAGTTGCAAGATGATAATACCCAGCTGGTAGAATCTTTTTAGCAGCCAAAAGGGTCCTATAATCCACTGAGAAAACCTCTTTTCAACCCACTGAACAAGCTGCAGCAATCCCAAGGTGGCCGTACCTCCTCAAGAATGGCGATTTTCTCTAGTAAATCAATGCCTTCACCAAAAATTCTGCAACCAGCATGGAAAGGGGCGGCCTAGTTAGGAATATTGATTTTTGAAACACCCATTTTGATATCTTTTCTCCTTTTTGACTTATGAGCAGAAAAATGATTCACCATGCAAACTGAAAACTCCAGAAAACTCACCAAAATCACACCCAAATTGAGAAAACATAACACGCCACTCCACACTAGCAATCTCACACCAAAATCCTACTGAAAACCTCCTAAAAGTACTGAAATGTCTTCATTCTTGAAAGCCCAAAAGTGTTCTCTGACTGAAAACACCCTTCACCAGCCTGAGCAAGGTCTTTCACTGCCTGGGCTGATCTTAGCACTGAGGGGTATTGTCCTCAACTCTGTCCTGCAAACTCTGGCTTCAAACCAGCAGTATATCACCATAAACAATCTCCAACATACGGCCAAAATGAAGCCTCCAAAATGTTTTTATCTTTTCTCATGAAGTAGGCACCCAAAACCCAAAACCCACGCCTTCTTTTGATTTGTTTTAAAAATTTAGTTAGAATATCTTTCATTCTCCAAATGGGATGCCCAAGGAGGAAATATAATATTTTAACTTTTTAAAAACACTTAAAGTGATTAGACTAGGTGCCTTGTTCACTTTTAAGTCCCTTTATGACCCCTTAATTTAACTTTATAACATAAAGTCACTTTTTTATATCCCTTTTTAAAAAAACATTAGCCAAATATTAAAATAATTTCTCCAAGTGACTTTAGTCATCAAAATACACCAATACTGGCAACCCAGACCTAGTCCACGCACTGAAATGGACTTACTATTTTTAATAATATACTAAAAATAGCAAATCATCGTCCAAAGACTCAAAACTGGAGGCAACTGAAATGCACTGAGGCTCAACGCAGGCAACCCTCAACCATTGACCCCTGCTAAATTTAGTAAAGACTCGGCCAAAACACCAACTCAACCAGAATTGAGTCCCCTAACTGAACCTCCTAGCCAACGGGAACCCGTAAATTGGCTAGAGGTAATGTCCACTGATACCTGACTAGGAGGGGACATTGCAGTCTGCCCTCCCCAAAGATTTCTTGTCCTCAAGCAATCATAACACTAGGTACTGAAGTACCTGCTCGCTCTCCCATGTCGCATCCTCAACAGGTAGATCCCTCCACTTCACCAAGTACTCAGTAATCACTCTCCTCCTGACTATCCTCTCCTTGAAGTCAATGATTGCCTCAGGTATCAGCTCCAATCTCCCCTCCTCGTCCAAAGGGGGTAACATTGCTGAAGGTACCACGTTATGTCCCAACGCCTTCTTGAGGCGAGATACATGAAAAACATTATGCACCCTGTTGTCCTCTGGTAACTCCAACTCATAAGCAACCTCACCAACTCTCCTGGTGACTCTAAAAGGGCCATAGAGTCGAGGCTTCAACTTCTCTGCTCCACTCTTTTTGAGAGTGGACTGCCTGTATGGCTGTAGCTTGACGTAAACCATGTCACCCACCTCAAATTCTCTCTCAATCCGATGCTTATCAGCATATAACTTTTGCTGATTCTGTGCTTGCTGTATGTTTTCTCTCAATGATTTCATGATATCCCGATTCTCTTGTAAGAAGTCCTTAGCTCTGGGCACCCGACAATCACCAAACAGTAAATCAATGAAGCTCGGGGCCTCATACCTATATAGTGCCATGAATGGTGACATCTTTGATGGACATATGATAAGTGGAATTATAGCAAAACTCCCCTAGGTGCAGCCATCTAACCCAAGCCTTTTGTTGCCCGTGAACATAGTTCCTCAAGTAACCCTCCAACCACTTGTTAACTATTTCAGTTTGTCCATCTGTTTGGGGGTGGTAACTAATTTTGGGAGTCAACTTTGTACCACATAGCTTGAATAATTCTTGCCAAAACAAACTCACGAATTTGCTGTCCCCATCACTTATGATGTTTTTAGGTGCCCCATGTAGTCTAAACACCTCCTTGAAGAACAAATCAGCCACCTGTAATGCTGTAAACCCTGCTGACATAGCAAAGAAATGAGCAAATTTTGTCAACCTATCCACTACCACATAGACACAGTCCTTTCCTTGCACCTTGGGAAGTCCTGTGATGAAGTCCATAGTTATACTTTCCCATTTTTGAGTGGGAATGGGTAATGGTTGCAGCAGACCAGTAGGAAATGTGCGCTCATTTTTTATTTTGTTGGCACACCTAACACTCACAAACATACTTTGGTTATGTAATCTTTCATCCCCTTCCATGAGAACCTCTCACGGATTTGCCTGTATGTCTTATAGAATCCTGGGTGACCCGCCAATGGAGTGTCATGAAATGCCTTCAAAATTCGTTCCAAAAACTTAGTTTCAGCCACTAAAAGTATTCGTCCCTTGTACAAGATCAAACTATCCTGAACACTATACCTCTCATCATTCAATGATCCATCAAGTATGCTGTTTGTGAATGAGTTCTTTGCATAATCAACTTGTATTGCCTCTTTTCAATCAGTTGCTATCTCAGAAATTATGCACAAATGTGGCCTCCTAGAGAGTGCATCAGCCACTACATTTCTTTTCCCCTTCATGTATTCAATGTCAAAGTCAAAGGCTTGAAGTTTGCTAACCCATTTTTGCTGCCTTTCACTAAGATCCTTCTGATTTAAGAAATATCTAAGGCTGTTATGATCCGTTTTAACTACAAATCTGCCCCTAACAAGGTACTATCTGAACTTTGTCAAAGCATGCATAATAGCCAACATTTCTTTATCATATATGGAATAAGTTTTTTTAGCCCCTCTCAATTTTCTACTCTCATATGCTATTGGATGCTTGCTTTGCATTAGGACAGCCCCTATACCCTCTCCTGAAGCATCACACTCTAACTCAAACGGTTTTGAAAAATCAGGAATAGCTAACACTGAACATGAACTCATCAGTACCTTGAATTGATCAAAAACCCTTTGTGCTGATTTGGACCAAGAGAATGCCCCCTTTTTTGTCAAGTCTGTAAGTGGGGCAACAACCTGTGAAAACCCCTTCACGAACCTCCTATAAAAACCAAATAGTCCAAATAACCCCTTAAGCTGTGATAAATTAGTAGGTGGTGGCCAGTCTTGTATTGCCTTAATTTTTTCAGGATCTACCCACACTCCATTTGCACTGATAATGTGCCCCAAGTAAAGTAACTCAGTCATGCCAAACTCACACTTAGATTCTTTTGCAAATAATGACTCCCTCTCAAGTATACCAAGCACCTCATCTAAGTGTTTCAAGTGCTCCTCCCAAGACCTACTGAAGATAAGAATATCATCCAAGAATATCAAGACAAACTTACGGAGCTACTTGCTGAAAACTCTATTCATGCATGACTGGAAAGTTGCTGGTGCGTTAGTCAAGCCAAAGGGCATGACTAAAAACTCGAAGTGCCCAAAGTGGCACCTGAAGGCAGTTTTCTCCACATCCTCTTCCCTCACTCTAATCTGATGGTAACCCTATTTCAAGTCAATTTTAGAGAAGTAAACTGCTCCATGTAACTCATCTATCAATTCATCTATGCGTGAAATTGGATACCTGTTCTTGATTGTCTTCTTGGTCAACTCCCTGTAGTCCACGCACATGCGCATGGTTCCATCCTTCTTTTTCACTAAAACCACCGAAGAAGCAAATGGGCTCTTACTTGGTCTTATGTGACCCATCTCAATCAGCTCCTGGATAGCCTTCTCAATTTCATCTTTGTGCCTCTTCGGGTGACGGTAAGGAGTGGTAATGACAGGTTTGGCTCCCTCCTCCAACTCAATGACATGCTCAATACCCCTATCTGGTGGTCTACCTGGAGGAATACTGCCAAACACCTTGCTCCTCTTGGTAAGGAGCTCTTGTCTATCAGGTGGATAGGACCCCTTGACCTCCTCGGTGACTGAAGGCATGACAATACACTCCGCTGCCCACTCAATCTGATTATGTCTAAATAACTTTGCCATGCGTTTGAAGGTCACAACTCACGGTTCTCTATTGGATAAGCCCCTCAAGATGACGTTCTTACCACCCGATTTGAATTTTAACTCCATAGTCTGAAAGTTGAGAGTGATCTCTTCCAACGCACGTAACCACTGAATCCCCAACACTGCATCCGTGTCTCCAATGCTCACTACATAAAAATCTTCTTTTATCTCATGGCTGCCCAATTGAACATTCAACTGTGGTACCATTAGATTGCACTGAATAGTGAAGCCATCTGCCACCATAACTCTAAATCCATCTACCTTCTGTGTAGGAAGCCCTCTACGTGCTACCAGGCCCTCATCTATGAAATTGTGTGTGGCTCCCGTATCAATCAAAGCTACCATTTGCTGCCCCTGAATCACACCTCTGATATGCATTGACTCGTTCTTTTAGAAGCTATGACGTTGGGCTAACCTCAAATTGTTTTCTTCCACCTTTTCCCTTTCTCTCGGGTCCCCTTCCTCTTCACTTTCTTCGCTTTCAGCTTGCTGTTCGGAATTTTCTGCAACCTCATCATCGTCTGATTGGTATTCAATCAACAAAGCCTTAGCTTTGGAAACACATTTGTGACCCTGTGTATATGGTTTTCTACAAGTAAAACATAGTCCCTTCCTTTGTAACTCATTAAGGGTCTCACTGTCAAGTCTAGTCTATTGTTTCTTAGGCTGTTCATGCTTTTTTGAAGTGAATTTCTTGGGCAGTGCGCTCTTGGACTGAAATTTGCTTTTAAATGCTGTAGGCTATGTGGGTTAAATGCCTTAAATCCAACCTTTCAAGGGGTCTGATAATCCATCTATAAACAATATAATCAACCTCCTCTCCGATATATCAGTCACAAGAACCGATAACTTTTGAAAATCTGATATATATGTGTCCAGCGAACCCCATTGCCTGAGTTGTGCCAACTCCTTAAAATGCAGCTCAGGGTCTTTTCTATCAAATCTTTCAATTAGCCGCTCGGTGAACTACCTGTAGGAAGTGATTTGAGCATGTCCCAAGGTTACCATCCCATTGTACCACCACTCATGAGCCACGCCATCCAAATGTATAGAGGCATACTGAATAAATAGACTCAAGTTCTAGCATAGGATTTACTGTGAAATATGTGTCTAATTTTTGCATCCACGCCTTGGTTGCCATCTTTCTTGACCTGTCAAAGTAAGGGAGTGTGAGCTTCCCAATCTTTCTCCGTAATTCATGGTTCTGGTCCCTGTTTCCTCTTTGGTTGGTGTGTCTCATCCTCAAGTCCATATAGTCTCTAAGTGAAATATCCATCTGAAAACCAGGTCCCGCATCTATCTAGTCCTGTCTAAATTGATCTTGCTGTTCCAAAAGTGTAAGTTCGGGATTCGCAGGAGCTTCCAACCTAGGTGGAAAGTTTGGCATAAGAGGTCTTGCCAAAGCTTGTGGGTTTCCATCTCCTTGCTACCCTATCCTGTTTCCATTACCCAATTGGTCCATTCTCTGCACTAAATCAGCCAACCTGTTATTTGTCTCCTTTGTTGTGCTGCCCTCAACTGTCCCCTAACCAAAGTGTCTAATAGAATTGCCATTCTATCCGGTGGCTCTTCATTCCTGTTGTTTCTTTCATTCCCATTACCATTTCCATCCCTGTCTCCCATATTGCCTGTGTTTGATGACCCACTAGATGAAGTTTCAACCTGCTGTTTTTCCTCAGATGATGACCAATGCTCGCAAGAGCTCTCTTCCTTTTTTCTACTCCTCTCTAAATACCTCCTCTCCTTGTCACTCTGGCTCATAGGAAATTGCACCCACTGGCTAACAGGTCTATTCTAGCTCTGATACCACTGTAATAATCTACCCCAATTTTTTTTTCCTGATTTTTCCTCTGATGCTGTTTGCTGTTTGAGTTTTTTTTGAAGGTTTCTTGAAATTATGGAAGGGTTTACATTGCATGCTTATTTTTTTGAACATGGTGCATTAAAGTAAATAGAAAGAGAGCATAAAGAAGCTGATAAAAAACACTTTCAAATGCAAGAATTTTCTGATTTCTTCTATTTAAATCTTCAGTCTTACAAATAACATAAAATCAAAACTTAAAACTTATTATCAGACTTGGAAATGAGTTCTAACAGCAAATTGGAAGCTTCCTTTGCAAGTGCGCCTTGACCCCAAGTTGCAAGATGATAATACCCAGCTGGTAGAATCTTTTTAGCAGCCAAAAGGGTCCTATATCTTTTCTCATGAAGTGGGCGCCCAAAACCCTAAACCCACACCTTCTTTTGATTTGTTTTAAAAATTTAATTAGAATATCTTTCATTCTCCAAATGGGACACCCAAGGAGGAAATATAATATTTTAACTTTTTAAAAACACTTAAAGTGATTAGACTATGCGCTGTTAATGATATAGCAGCTTCAGGGTCGTCCTTCCAGCCACGAGTGAAGACATAAATAAATGTAGCCTATTGGCTATTTATTTATATGTGACAATTAATGAGTATGGGCGCATCTCTTGGCAATAATATAATTCTTATTCTGGGCCGACTTTCATTGTAAATTATATTTATTGAAATTATATTGTATCTTGGCCGACCTTGTAGATGAAGAGGTACGACCTCTCTCATTTGTATATATACAAGGTTTCACTCTTTCATTCATTCATTGAAGCAAGTTCGATTCATTCCATTCAAGTCAAGTGCGAATTTCTTCAAGTGCTGAGTACGAATTATATCAAGTGCTGAGTGCGAATTTCTTCAAGAGCTGAGTGCGAATCTTATCAAGGGCAAGTTGCGAATATCTTTGAAGGGCAGATTTATCTTGTCAGAAGTGCAGATCATTATCTGTTTTTTGTATCTGGTATAGGTACAAAATTTTGGCCTTGTGTTAGGCCTCATTGTAAAGAGAATTGTTGCCACTGTTTATAAATATAAGAGAGATCTTTGTTGCTGGGTTTTTCTCCCTCAAGAGGAGGGTTTTCCCAGGGTATCTGCTGTGTTATTTTGTCTGATTTGAATTAAGTTTCTGTGCATATAATCTGTTCATTAAATTTACATGGTATCAGAGCGGGTTTGAGAGGATCGTGATCAGATTATTGCTAATCAGCATACCCTATTGTTCACTTAATCAAGATGGTGAATGGTTTGAAGGTTGAAGATAGACTTGAAGGTGCATCCAACTTCACATCATGGAGATTCAGGATCATGCTTACCTTGCGTGAAAATGACTTGGGTGAGTTCAGGAGTCTAGCCGCTTCCGGAACTCGAGGAGAAGAAGAAAAGTTGCAAGTACGTAAGAAAGACATTAAAGCAATGAAAATATTGGTTGATTCCAGAAAGGATCACATTGTTCCACATCTCCTAAGTTGAAGACAAATGGTGAGATATGCTTCAAGACCTTGGAAGAGAGATGTACTAAATCAACAATACCGGCCAATTTGCACTGGCAACAACTTCATCATGTGAAGATGACGAAAGGTGAATCAGTGATTGCATATTTTATAAGGATTGCAGATTTGAGAGATCAACTCTCTACAATTGGGCATATGGTTGATGACAAGGATCTGACTATGCTTGCTCTCAATGGGCTGCCTTTGTCTTGGGAATCATACATTCAGGGAATCAGTGCAAGGTCAAAATTGCCTAAATTTGATCGCCTAAGATCTGATTGCGTTCAAGAAGAATCAAGGTTGATGGCAAGAGGCGTTGGTCAAAGTTCAAAGAATGAAGATATTCATGTTCTCGCCTCCCATACTTCAAAGAAGAAAGGAAAAAAGATGGAAGGAAAGGATTCTTCAAGAGGAATTAGGACAAGGGAAATGATGATGCACCTCCATCTAAGAAGAAGAGGGATATGTCCAAGATTCAATGTTTTAGGTGTGATAAGTTTGGGCACTTCACCAAGTATTGTCCAACTAGACCTAAGCAATAGGTCACCGTTGCGGATGTTGATGATGCCTCTCCTCAAAAGGATTCAAGTGAATATTTGTTCTATTCAGCATTATCAAGCAGTGTACCTTCCGACACCAACACTTGAATAATCGACAGTGGTGCTTCACGACACATCACCGGCTTTATGGAGCACTTATCAAGTTTGGTGGAAAAGGAGTCTTCTGAACAAGTCATCATTGGAGATGATGCTAGCTACTCCGTGAAAGGAATTGGGACCTCTACACTTCATTTGGATTCCGGTATATCACTTCAATTGGGTAATGTTCTTTATGTTCCTGCAATCAAGCGCAATCTTATTTCTATATCAGCTTTGGAAGATAAAGGATATCAAGTTGCCTTCTCCAAAGGCAAAGTTTTAGTATGGATGGAGAACTCTAGCTTCAAGGATGCTCAAGTAATTGGAGTTAGACATGAAAACCTTTACAAGGTCTGCACACGTTCATTACAAGCTTTGGTTCATGACTCTTCAAGTCTTTGCGATCTTTGGCATCGGAGATTGGCTCACTTACACTTCTGAGCATTACCTATCATGGAGAAGATGGTGACGGGCCTTCCTAAGTTCAACCAGGGGCACGAAGGTACTTGCAAGGGCTGCGCATTGGGTAAGAATATAAAAGCCCCCTTTCATAGTAGAGAAAATAGATTAAGTGTATTTTAGAGCTTATTCATTCTAATTTATGTGGTCCTATGTCTGTTCCTTCTTCGAGTGGTTTCTTGTATTATGTTCTTTTCATTGATGATCACTCTAGGAAGACTTGGATTTATTTTTTGAAATCTAAAGAGTTTGAGGAAGTGTTGGATAGGTTTAAAGAGTTTAAAGCCTTGGTAGAAAATCTTTCTGGTAAGAGAATTAAGGTCCTTAGATCTGACAATGGTGGAGAATACACCTCTGGTAGTTTTCGGAATTTTGTATTGATGCAGGGATTAAGAGGGAGTCTGCTCCCAAGCAACCCCAAAAGCGTTCTACCGCAGCCAAATTTAAGGCCATGATCCATGATCAAGATTTGCAAACCTTCCTATGGAAGCTTCCCGGTGACAAATGCGGTATGTTCAAAAATGTAAGTCCTCATAAGATCTTTGGAGAATATGACTCCGTATAGCTTTATGTGTTTATTAGCTCCAAAGTCACTACTTGAGGATCTGCACTGTCTATGTTCATGTTCCTGCCAAAGTAAGAGAACCAAGTTGGAGCCTTCTGGCAAGAAGGGAATCTTTGTGGGCTACAGCGAGACTTCAAAAGCCTACAAAATATACATTCCTGGACAGAAGTTGATCGAGATTAGTAGGGATGTCACATTCGAGGAAGATGTTGCATTTAGGAGATCCAGGGGCATTCATATGGAGATCGATAATGAAGAGTCTCCTCAGGATATGGAAGTTGACCATACTCCTGAGATTCAGAGGGAGACTTCAGAACCAAAAGAAGATATTGATCCTGTTGGACCCTTGGAACCTACTGATGGGCCTAATGACATTGTTATTGGGAGAAAGAGACCTCTATGGGCCAAGCGTACTATGCAAGAGGGGCCGAAAGCTTTGTTCTAGAGGCACATTCGTGAGAAAGCAAAAGGCCACAAAAGTCTCCAGCTATGTTGCTCCTTGATGAGTCGATTATAGAACTGAGCCTACCTCGTGGTTGAGGAAGCATCTAGTCATCAAGTTTGAGAGATGCTATGGCGCAGGAGCATCACCACCTAAAATGATGTTTGGGATATTGTTCCTAGACCCGAGGGCAAGTCTGTGGTATCTTCTAAATGGCTATTCAAGATTAAGCATGCTGCAGATGGAAGCATCGAGAAGTACAAGGCAAGATTTGTGGCTCGTGGGTTCTCTCAGAAAGAGGGAGTTGATTATGATGAGACATTTGCTCCTGTTGCTCGCTACACTTCAGTCAAAACCATTATTGCTATTGCTGCATCTAGAAGATGGAAGATTCACCAGATGGACGTGAAGACAACCTTTCTCAATGGAGTGATTGTGGAAGAGGTTTATATAGAGCAACCTGATGGATTTGAGATTCATGGGAAGGAGTCACATGTTTGCAAGCTGAAGAAGGCCTTGTATGGTTTTAAGCAGGCTCCTCGTGCATGGTACGAAAGGATTGATCGGTACCTATCAAGCTTGGGCTTCTTGAAGAATGATGCTGATTCAAATCTCTACTTCAAGGTAATCAATGGTGATGCTTTAATTTTGGTTTTATATGTTGACGATCTGATCCTTACTGGAGAAGATCACCTGATTCTTGAGTGTAAGAAGGAGTTGACTTCGGAATTTGAGATGAAGGACCTTGGGCTCATGCATTACTTCCTTGGATTAGAAGTCTGGCAGAAACCAGATGAGATGTTTCTAAGTCAAGGGAAGTACACCATTGATATACTAAAGAGATTTGGCATGATGGATTGCAAATCCATGTCTACACCTATGGAGACCAAACTACATAAATTGAAGGAGGCTGCAGCTAGTTCAAATTTGGTGGATCCGACATTGTACAGACAGTTGATTGGATCCTTGATGTATCTAGTTAACACTAGACCTGATATTTGCTATGCAGTGAGTGCACTTAGCCAGTTTATGTGTGATCGGAGACAAATACATCTTGTTGCAGCTAAACATATCCTGAGATACTTGCGTGGCACAGTTGGATATGGGTTGAGGTATACTTCAGATGCAGACTTGGAGCTACATGGTTTCACTGATTCTGATTGGGCAGGTTGTGTCACAGATCGGAAGAGCACCTTTGGTTGTTGCTTCAGTTTGGGTTCTGCTATGATTTCCTGGTGTAGCAGGAAGCAGTCATCTGTAGCATTGAGTACAGCCGAGGCCGAGTACATTGCAGCTTGTATGGAAACTCGAGAAGCAGTGTGGCTTCGTAAGCTCCTTTCAGGATTGTTTGGACAATCAATGGAGTCTACCATCATCCATTGTGATAATCAAAGTTGTGGGGTGAAGCTTCAATAATCCCGGTGGTTTCATGACACGTATCCAAGCTGAGACTGGCACCACTATATTAGAGATATGGTATCATGGAAGGTTGTACAGCTTGGAGGTACATTAGCATCTCCATGAGCAGACGGGTGATATTCCCTACCAAGCCTCCTCGCCAAAAGATAAAGCTTGTGTACTCGGTGATGCTTGGTATATGGTGGAGAATCCGTACCTTGATCGAAAGTAAGAGTCTCAATATCGCGGAGCCTTGTTAATGCATTTTCTTCTCGATGGAAGAATTTGAGGTAAGCCCTTGTTAATGCATTTTCCGAGATCGAAGAATTTGAGGTGCAAGCCCTTGTTAATGCATTTTCTCCGAGATTCTAAGAATTTGAGGTGAAAGCCCTTGTTTCACCCTCGAGCCGAAATAAGTGGGATGGCTCATGGTGAGACTCTCATGGATGATGATGGCAGGGATTTTGGTGGGTTTCTCGTTCTCCTGAGGAGGAGTCATAGTGTCACGTTGAGGTGACAACATCACGCAAGTGATGAACACTTGTACTTACCATATTATGGTTGATATCGAGACGATATCTAATATCACGTTGAGGTGATATTCTTCTCTTCACATCTGGTTGTAGCCAATGTGATGGACATCATATTGAGATGATTTGTCTTGAGTAGTTGGAAGTTCTCTCCCTAGCTGAGAGGGAGTGTTAATGATAATTGCAGCTTCAGGCGATCCTTCCAGCACAGTTCAATTGGAGAAAACATAAATTAAATGATAGCTCTTCGGCTATTTAATTTATATACGATTTTGTATTGACATATATTTAATGAGGAGGCGCGAATGTTATGAGGTCGACCTCATTCCTTATTTTCCACGATATTCTCTCTTGGCAATAATATAATTCCTATTCTGGGCCGACTTTCATTGTAAATTATATTTATTGAAATTATATTGTATCTTGGCCGACCTTGTAGATGAAGAGGTGCGACCTCTCTCATTTGTATATATACAAGGTTTCACTATTCCATTCACTCATTCATTCGAGCAAGTTTGATTCATTCCATTCAAGTCAAGTGCGAATATTATCAAGTGTGAATTCTATCAAGTGCGAAGTCAATCAAGTGCGAATTCTTCAATAGCAGATTGCGAATTACTCAAGAGCAGATTGCGTATTATTCAAAGGGCAGATTGCATATTCTTCTAAGGCAGAATTGAACCTTAAGGAGTAACAGTTATTATCTGTTCTTGCATTTACAGTTGGTACTGAATATTGGCCTTGTGATTGGCCTCATTGTAAAGAGATTTGTTGCCATTGTTTATATATATAAGAGAGACTTTTGTTGCTGGGTTTTTCTCCCTCAAGAGGAGGGTTTTCCCAAGGTATCTGCTGTGTTATTGTGTCTGATTTTGAATTATTTTTCTGTACATATAATCTGTTCACTAAAATTTACACTTTAAAAAACATATATTTTATTCAAAATACAGTTACAAAATGTATGAAATGAGTTTTTAAAATGTTAGAGAAGTGTCTTATATTAGATTTGAATACAAAAGGAGTACAATATTACATCATGATGGCCAACTGATAACTATGATATTTATTATGAATTTATGATGATTCTCTTTAAAAATCTCATTATAAAATGTATTTCCATTTAAGCTACAACAAATTACAATTTCTTCTTCCTCGTTCTAGTGAAAGATTGGGGCAAGGGCCTCTTTGCATTTTGTTGGGGCTCCACTTTTATATCAGAAGGTTGTGGCTTTACCTTGAAACTTGATGGCGATGATTCCTCTGCTTAGTGTTCAACATCATTTGTAATGATGTCATCTAATGTTGCTTGCTGCTATTGTAGCTGTACACACTATAGCTTGTCTCTGGGAATCAACAATCTCATCTTCTATAAACAAAGGGGTGTCTTCACGCTATGTAGTCCAATTTGTATAGATCAATCTCATATAAGTCTATTTTGGTGTGAAGGTGAATGTTGTATTGCACAAAAACTACATCACTGAGACATTGTTGAAACGACTTTATGTGTTTCTTCACATAAATGGGCCTCAAACAAATTCCACTTGTGTTCATATCCAAATGTGCTGCAAGTTTGAGACAAAATGCATAGGACTAGCTTTTGAATATTTGGGGCATCTCCTCTTGCATCTTCCCACCAAAATCCTACAAATAAGATATTCAGAAGTTTGTAAATAAGCAAATATTTTGAGATTTAAGTGAAGAATCCAATTTCTTGTTACCTAGTGTTTGGATGGATCTCTCTTGGATAGCTAGTGGTGAAGGAAAAAGCTCTCACCTAGCCTACCTACAATATTTTTCAACTCTTGAATAATTAGGTAACATTTGATGATGTCCTCTCTTTGCATGTTGAGAGGCCCTCCATAACCTCTTCACTAATATTTGTGAAGTTATTTAAGAAGAAAAACGTAGGGTTGAGGTAGTATTTGATTCCTGAATGGGTTGGTGGAGATGAGTGTTTCACTTTCGATCAATGATCTCCCAAATGAGATCAAATTTGTCTTTATGTTTTCTATAGTACTTTTGGATGGCCTCCTTGGCCCAATGCATGACCTCATAAATGTATTATATTACCAAAGGCTTTTGACACCTACAAATAAATTAAAGTATATATTTTAAAAAATAGAAATTAAATGATTCAATTTGAAATTTAAATTGAAGTTTGAAGTTACCTAGATGATATTTGTAGCTCTCTTTTCAAAGACATTCAAAACAATTTTTTTTTTTTTTTTTTTAAACTCTCGATCAAACTTCCTTGAATATGATGAATCTAGCCATGCTTGACTCACAAACATCTACTTCAAAGGTGTCAACAAAATGTAAATGCTTTGCAATGTAGGAAATTTAGGTGCAAACATTTTCACATCTGTTTGAAAAAGCTTTTTCCCTTTAATGTGATATCTCATTAAGTTGAGAACTCAAGGGTGATTTATAGATGCATAACATATTTGGTTTCTTCAACAACTATTCTTACCCAATTAATTTTGTCTAGGTCTTCCAAAAGAAGACAAGGTAATTGACAAAATAAGGTGTCTTAAAAAGTGATTGGTGCTTCTCTTGAAGTAGTCTCCTGACTGCCATGTATGTTGCTGCATTTTTGGTTACAACTTGCACCACATTTTCAAAGCTCACCCCTTACACAATCTACTCTAGCATTAGACTTAAATTTTCTACATTCCTTACTATATTAGAGGCATATATTGATTTCAGAAACACCATCTCATCATTCGAAGTTGCTAGAAAGTTAATGACAGTGTGGTTCTTTCCATCTGCCCACCTATCAAAAAGTATGGTGCATCCAAATTTGCGCAATTGCTTCTTTGTTCTTCTAAATTGATTTTGCATGTGTTAGCATTATGGATCGATCACCTTCTCAAGTCACGTGAGGGGATATGCCTTGTACCCTTTACCTACAATTGCCAATTTTATGATCAAATACTTCTAATATGGGCTCTTTGTCACGTTGAAAGGAAGGTGGTTGTAATAATAGAAAAAAATACAAGTGTTATTTGCTTCCACATGCGTCTCCTTGTTTCACAATGTATCTTGAAGCAAATGTTGTTCCTCTAGGTGTGTTTTGAGTTACAAAAAAACTTTGTGACCAGGCATTGCTTGTGCTCGATGAGATGGATGTACTATGAATGTGTGGATTGAGACTAGAGCCCACAATATCTATTCTATCTAGCTTTATTTCTATTGGCAAGTTGGGATAAATAGTTGTTGCTATGGTTGCATTTGCTGCAACCTTTCTAAAGCATTTGTTATAGATTTTTTCTTCCAGTTACTTGCCTTACCTTGCCAACAACCCATTTCTAGAATTATGTGCTATCTTGTTTTTGAGCTGTGACTGTTTCCTTGTTTCTTCATTATTAAAAGTACACAACATAGATTTATTTGAACTATTCCATGGACCAAGTTGACAATTTAACTTGATTGCTGATGTAAGCTATCAAAGGTTATTTTGATACTTCTCTGATTTGTTTATTTTATTGAATTCTGCAGACTTACTAGGGTTCTAATATCTAATGATGCCAATAATCCTGGTAAATGCTGATTGATTCTTCACAGAATCACAAGCATTCCCCACATGATTTTTTTGTGATTGGATGAGGATTCAACTCATCAATTAAGTTAACTTATTGTTAGTATGACTTCTGTTTATGTGCTCATTGAGAAAGCTTTTGTTTTTGTTTATATGTGTTGAAACCTCAAACTCATTTATTGGTCTATGAAAGTGTATTGAACTCTAATTTTGACCTATATATGAAGGAAATCGGTAATATGGTCCATAAATTCAGTAATATGCATGTTTTTAAAAATTAATGTATTTTTTAATGTTCAATAAATATGCAAAGTTTTTTCTTAAGTTCTTAAATTTTTTGGTTCAGCTGAGTAATTGCAGAGTCCAAGTTTTTAAACTATGGTTATAATACTAAGTGTCTTCTTTATTTGAATTTTAATATTGTAAATGTAATCAAATCTGCAACAAGATGGGATCCTATAACTAAGAATAAACTAAGGTCAGAGATTCTAAGTGATAAAATTCTGAGACAAATACGAATTTTCTGAATACTTCTCTTACTGCCGAATGTACTGGATGCAGAACATTAATAAATTTCGATGATCTGCATATTCAGAATGGACTCAACATTTGTAGTAGGGAGACCCGCCTCCAAGGGACACGTCTCTTGAGAGGACGTGTCTCCACACTTGGAGACACGTCCGCTCAAGGGATGTGTTCCTTTGAGCGAGCGGGTTCCATATCCAAGGGACACGCCTCTTTGAGTGCGCGGGTTCCTGTAGCCGATAACCAATCAAGTTTAACCAGCTTTAACAAATACGTGCCTTCACACATGGCGACTTCATTCAAAGCATGTTTTGATCATCATCTATTAGAATTCGATTTATACAGGGTTTATAAAATCGATTACTTATTTCCAGAAATATTAAAGAGCAATAGATCTAATATAAACAATGATGATGCTTATAGCAATCATTGTTTATATCAGACCTAAGCTATCATTCATCAACACTCCCTCTTAGCTTAGGGAAGATATTTCAAATCAAATAAGTGAAGATATCACCTTTACACGTGATATCGAAGATATGTTTTCTCAAAGTTGTCAAGTCACATGACATTCTTCATAACACATCTTCATTATGGTATGTGCACTAACATCAAGTCACATGATGTCTACCATAATTCATGGCATATCCACGGATATAAATATCCACCATGTTTATCTCTTAAGGATCACAATGATCTACAAATGATATCAAGTCCCATGATATCAACCAAAGTGTCCAAGAGATACTATCATGACATATCCACAGATATCAAGTCACATGATATCTATCATGATAGTTTATCATTATAGAGTTGTCACTTTACAATGTCAAGTACAAGTGTTCATTATTAGAAAGATCGTCACCTTTCAATAATGTACA